>PVIU01003416.1:0-145789 GCA_004026605.1 Ondatra zibethicus | reverse complement strand
TTTGTCTGATGTGGGGTCAGTGAAGATCTTCTCCCATTCAGTAGGTTGCCTTTTTGTCTTAATGACTGTGTCTTTTGCTTTACAGAAGCTTCTCAGTTTCAGGAGGTCCCATTTATTCATTGTTGCTCTTATTGTCTGTGCCCTTGGGGTTTTACATAAGAACTGGTCACCAGTGCCCACGTGCTGCAGGCTACTTCACCCTGCACAAAACTCAAGTCCAAATGGATTAAAGACCTCAACATAAATCTAACCACACTGAACCTGATAGAAGAAAAAGTGGGAAGTAGCCTGCAGCACGTGGGCACTGGTGACCAGTTCTTCCATTTCTTTAAAGGAATTTTTCATTTCCTCTTTAACGGTCTCTATCATCTTCAAAAGTTATATATAAGATCATTTTACTCTTCTTCTTCTGGCCTAGGATGATCAGGTCTTCCTGTTGTATGACCACTGGGTTCTGTTGTTACCATGTTGCTTTTTAGGTTATTGAATGAACTTTTGCATTGGCGCCTCCTCATCTCTTCCTCTAATTGTTGCAGGCAGTGTCTTTACCTCCTGTCCCAATCCTTGTGGTTTCTGTCTGTGTCTTAGGAACTGCTCTTAGCCTACTCTGTGCAGTCACTCTCTGTGTATCATGGAGCCACTGTGGTATCCCTTGGCCAGCTCTCTTGGTCTACTATTTATAGTTGCAGCCTCTTGATCCTCTGTGTGCAGCTGCAGGCTCTTGATCCTCTGTGTGCAGCTGCAGGCTCTTGGTCCGCTGTGTGCAGCTGCAGCCTATGGTTTCAGGGGATCTTCCTCTGAGGTTTCAGGGGATGAGTAGGCTTGGGTGCAGAGTGGGTCTTGTAGCTTACAGGGTCTGCTCTATGGGGACGGGTGTTGGAGCAGGCTACCTGCAGGAAGTTTGCTGGCTGGCTAGAGAAGGTAAGGCAGGTGGGGGAGGCATAGATAGAGAGATTTACCCTGTACTGAGGGCCTAAAGAATGGGGTGTTCAGCTGGCTTGCTGATCACTCACCTCTTGGTTCACTATGTTCAGCTGCAGCCAGCCTGTGGCTCAGAGTTCCTCTGAGGTCACAAAGGACCAGTGGGATTGGGGGTGGAGTGGGCCTTGTAGCTTACAGGGTTCAATTGATGGAGGGGCTGTTCTTATTTCAATTTTTTATGGTTTCATAACTATGACATTTGAATATTAGAAAATGTTCTGTGAGGGCTATCTGGAATACAATCTATATAAAAATTTCTCAAGTTTATACTGTTTTAAAGCCTAATAGGAGATAGAATTCATAGCTGAGTAATACACACCTTGGATTTATATTCATTGCTGCTATGACTTTGCTACCAGAGGGCAGTTAGTGACACAACACCATGACTCTGTACAATAAACTTCCCTTAACTTAATGAAAAATATCTATAGCAAAAAAATCTGTGACTCTTGTAATCAAAGAAGCTTTAAAAGTTGCATTAATTGTAATTCCTAGCTATATTATAAATATTTATCCTCACACCCACAGACAGCTGTAGTTCTTACCCCTATTCAGAGAAACTTCTTAAAGATCATTGAATAAGAGGGGCCAGAAAAATTATAAGAGCTGGGGGAAGAGAAAATTTGCTTTGAGACTATGTTTCCTAGAAATAACAGGGAAGCCACAACCCATGGATTCTCATCAATGCAGCTGGCTAATCAAAACCTGCATAATGAAGACACCAATGGACATGATAACCTGGAAGGTGGAAGGTTTGTGGGAACTCAATCTTAAAAACAACAGCAAAACAAAACAAACAAACAAAAACCTGCCGGGAACTGGGTATTGTTGAGAGTTGGTGAAATAGTCTTCTCCAGGGAAAATGCCCCAATTAGCTATCAAAAATTAGTGATCATATCTGTCGTCATATCCATACAGATAATATTATATGACCTAAGCAGGTTATACTTATAGATCTAGGAATACACATACACACAAACACTGACCACACACACACACACTGACCACACACACACACACACACACACACACACACACACACACACACACAAATCAATGAAAGAAAAAGAGGACATAAATTTGAGAGAGAACATGAAGTTGTATGGAAGAATTTGGAGGGAGGAAAGGGAAAGAAAGGACTTGATTGCATTATAAGTTAACAAAACATAACAAAAGTCATTTTACAATGACATTGACTGATGCAATTTTCTTAGCACAGTCAGACAAATACTCTGAGTCTGTGACACATCTTTACAATATGCTATGGTTTATCCAAAGTTAAGCAGAGAACCCCCCTCGGAAATGACTCTGAGCGGGTAAGTTGAAAGCATATTTATAACACATGATCTGAGGAGGAGGTAGCCAAGGGCAGAGAAATAGTGAATTAAAGAACTGCTGTGTTCAGCACAGTGTGATAACAGATACCTATAACCCTGTATTATAAGGCTGAAGGAGGATTGTGAATCAGCAGATAGCAAGGCTGTTATTCCTTATTCCAATCAAAAATAACAGACCTAGTAAGATGGCTAAGTGAGTAAAGATACTTGCTACTTGCTGCCAAATCTAATGTTGTGAGTTCAATCCACAGGACAGACTTGATAGAAGAAAAAAAAAAAACAAAAACAAAGCTTCCACACAACAAATCAACTTCTTCAAATCTCGACATTTCAGACAGCTTATGTATATAAGATGTGAACTTTTATATTGATCATCAAATTAGCTAGAATCATCCAGCAAATAAGCCTTGGCTATGTCTGTGAGGAATTATATAGATACGGTTAACTAAGGAGGAAAGATGCACCTTAATTACTACAACACCATTCCATGGGCCAGGCTCCTAGACTGAATATAAAGACAAAAGAGCTCAGTGCTTAGGCATCATTGCTTTGTGCTTCTTGACTGATTACAATGTAAACAGCTGCTTCAGGTTCCTGGTACCATGATTTCCTGAACTTGATGGACTATATCCTTGAACTGTGAGCCAGAACAAGCATTGCCTTTACCAGGTAGTATACTATGGCAATAAGAAAAGTCCTGGATAACTGTGTTGGCATTCCGTGAGAGTCTTCATTATTGATACCAGAGAAAATCTACACACCTACTTTCCTTCATATATCACAGAAACGATGCCAGAGGAATGATCAATTTATTTCCTCTACAATGTTAACATACCTATAGACAGTATTGTTTCTAAACCTGAAGTGCACAGATATAGTCACTTATTAAGTTCTATGCATCTTAAAATCTCCTAGTCTAAGACTGAAATAAGTATGCCCTTTCCCACCTTCATGATAAACCACAATTTTGTCAAGTTAGGTGTCTTAGGATTTTTAATGCTATGATGAAATACCATGACCAAAGTAACATGGGAAGGAAACGGTTTATTCGATTTGCACTTCCATGTCAGTACTCATAACTAAAGGGAGTCAGACCAGGAACCCAAATAGGGAAGGAACCTGGAGCCAGGAACTGATGCAGTGGTTATGGAGGTATGCTGCTTAGTGGCTTGCTCCTTCTGGTTTGCTCAGCCTGCTTTCTTATAAAACCCAAGACCACCAGCCTAGGGGTGACCACATGCACATAAGCTGGGACAACCCACATCAGTCAGTAATTAAGAAAATGCATCAAAGGTTTCACTATAGCCTGATCTTATGATCATATAAAAGCATTTTTCTCGATCAAGTTTCCCCCCTTTCCTATGCATCTGGTCTGTGTCAAGTTGAAATAAAAATAAGCCCCACATAAGGAAAATAAGGCTACATTCTATATTTCAAGTTAAGACAATGAGAAATTCTGACAGACTGTAGCCTACAACACATTATGAAATCTGTTGAATAAGTTTTAAAAGTAAAAAAAGGAATTTCATGTAAGTTAAGACAGAACTTAATATAAATAATTTTTAAGAATAAGCTTTGTGGAACAGTTAGCTCTCTGATATTAAGAATAAAGCCCTCAAACATTGTAGGGGAAATAGTGGTAGATTTTAATTGTATAAATAAGCCCATGTGTCAGATTAATGTAGTACATGGAAAAGTCTTCTAGGAATGACGCAGGAAGAATTTGATTTTGAGAGTTATGGAGAGAGCTGGAAAGGTCAGAACCCTGAATTTGGGTGACTATCCCAGGTTTAATGAAACAGCAAATGGCATATCCCAAAATGTCCTGACAATGAACCTTGTATTGATTCTGAGAATGTGAGGAAGGCCTAGTAAATGGTTATTTCAAGAGTACTTAGGATAAGCTGGAAGCAGATGTGCACAAAGATGGACCAAACTTAGCTCTTTGTCATTGACACCTGTTCTTTGGAGAAATACAGGATTCAGATTTCAGCATCACAGACATCTTCAGGTAAATGTTATTGGGGAACTACAGATTTTCTGGCTTCTTCTGCAGTCTCTCTTTTCTTAGATAGAGATTATCTGGCCTTTAATCCGTGTTTATATTGTTAGCAAAAACAAACACATAAAAAAATGGTTCTTGAGTCTACTCTCTTCTTAGTTAGTTGCTAGGTCATATGAATGTTCCCTTAATAGAAAATGCAGAAGGATGTTGTAGACAATGTTGGAGAGAAAACTTTACAGATCTTTGTCTCCTATGTTGTTTATCTCTCTACACCAGGATGGTTTTCTGTGGACTGCTTGTCACCATGGCCATCTTATGATGCAAAATGCACTGAATTTCATTTTACAAGTTCCCAGTCTAGTAATTTCAATAATTTCCAAAATGTGAATATAACTATTTAACTGTGAGCCCTTACAACGTGAAAAGCACTCATATACTTCAACAAACTATGTTTCAACATACAGTTTTCTTCAACATAGAGGGAGCATTCTTGGTATAAAGTGGAGAAGGGAAGACAGTCTGGATAGTGTTTGTTTTGTCTTTGTCAATGTGACACAAGTAGAGTCATGTGTAAAGAAGGAACTATTTCATCAGGCTGGCCTTTAGGTATCCCTTGGGGCACTTCCTTGTTTCATGATTGATATGAAAATGGGAGGATCCCGCTCACTGTGCTTGGCTCTGGAGTGTGTAGGAAGAACACACAGAGCCAAAGCAAGCAAGTGGCTTTTCTCTATGGCCCCTCCTTCAGTTCTTACTGTGGAGCTCATACCTTCAATCCCTTTTGCTGACTTCCTTTCATGGCATAAACTGAAATAAACTTATTCCTCCCCAAACTGCTTTCGGCATTAGGAAGCAAAGTAGTATAAGGGATGTGGATAGTTTCTGTGGTAGAACTGAGTCTATTATTTTAGGGAGGATTGTAGAAAAACTTTAAGTTAGAAAAGCCGTTTAGTGCTCAGAACTTGAGGACCTGTTCTGTAGGAGATTGGAAGGTAAAAACATATACATATAAGCAACACTAAATGAGCACAGCAAGCTGTTTCTATATATTCATTCATACATATATGTAAAAATAAGGAAAAGAAGCCATGAATTTGAAGGGGAGCAGAGGTGGGATGACAGGACAT
Organism: Ondatra zibethicus; assembly: GCA_004026605.1. NCBI lineage: Eukaryota > Metazoa > Chordata > Mammalia > Rodentia > Cricetidae > Ondatra > Ondatra zibethicus. Next base: position 140,339 of record PVIU01003416.1, on the reverse strand, counting down.
GAAATGGCTTGGAGAGAGGAGATGCGGGATGAAAAGATGTAACTGTGTTTTAATTAAAAATAAAACATTGCCGAAGTATCTTTCTAAAAAGGTTTTATTATTATTTATTTTTATTATGTATATACGTGTTTTTCAACATGTTGGCATGTGTGTAGGTGTGTAGGTGCCTGAGGGGAACAGAAGAGATCATCAAATAGTCTAGAGCTGGAGTCACAGGTATTTATGAGGCACCAATATGCATACTGGGAACTCAGGTCCTCTGCAAGAGATTTCAGCCTTGTAGCTGCTGAACCATCTCTCCAACCCCATGAAATAAAGTTTTTAATGAAATAGGACACAAGTAATTGTCACATTTAGAGTAAAATGTATCTGTGTAAATTTGAACAGAAACTACCATAATCTTGTCAACTCTAATCATAATTATAGAAAATGACATCTCCCAAATATAAATATTCTAGATGTATTATTCATTAGAAGATAGTCTGCACTAAATATTTTTAATATTGATTAAATCTTCAAGTATTTTGATATACTTATCCAGATAAATATGCCCAGAGACATGAAGGAAGACAGCTTTATCTTCTAGGTAGGATCTACTTTTTCTACAACTTGCTGTGCAGGGCTGTGTGGGTTTGCACAGAAACATTTTTCTTCAACCATATGGCAATGTATTTAAAGGCCAAGATACATCCATAAAAGGCCTGTGTTCAACACCACATGCACTCAACATTCCATTATATTATTTTAACAGTGTTAACAATCTCTATTTATGATGCTGTTTCATGTTGATCTTGATGCAGAAGACAGCATTCAGCATTGCCCCATGTGGAAAGACACATTTTACCTCCTGAGTTTTAATTCTCTTTGTAATGGTTATCCAATTTCAAGAGGGCAATGATCATCTTTTCTTGTCCCTACAAGCATGCTTTCATCTCCCATGTTACAATGTGTATGAATGTCCCTTCGTATTGCCAAAGTGCATAATTTGATGCTAATTGCTGATGAACAACATAGAGGTTCTGTGCTGCTTTCACAAATTATTAGACTCACTAACATGGACATTTTCTTTTCAGCTCTTCATTCTTCATCCTATTATTAACTGTCTGCTAAAATCGATGCATGGTGGCACACCCCTATAAACATAGCATCAGAAATTTAAATCACTCCTCACCTACATACATATGAGCAAATGATATATAAGCCAATGATATTTATCTGTATGCCATTTTCAATAATATAGCTATCTATTATCTATCCATTTATCTATCATCTATTTATCTATCATCTGTCTATCCTCTCTCTCTCTCTCTCTCTCTCTCTCTCTCTGTGTGTGTGTGTGTGTGTGTGTGTGTGCGCTGTAGAAGAAGCAGAATCTAACTAATTCACAAGCTCCCCTTTCTCTTAGAGTTTTTTCTTCAAACAAAGCTTTCCTTTTTATTTATTTTAATCTGTATTTTCCTTTCCCCTTGCAATACTAGATTTTCTTCTATTTGTTTTCTCTACCCTTTTAAAGAGACACCTACAATAAAGAAAAATATGTAACTACGTAACATTCAATGCAGCTGTATGTTCTGCGTTGCTTCAGAAAAAGTTTTGCCTGTTATAAAGAAAAAGAAAACAATAAAAATATGAACCAAGAAAGCACAGAAGGTGGTAACCACATTTAGATGTTTATCATGGAATCATCTTTATAATCCATCTGTTACAGTTCCACAGAGAAAAATAAGAGTAATTGGAACATTTCTCCTTGTATATCTGGGCTTCTAAGGAATATAGTACAAATTTTAGTAGTGCTTTATTGTTTGTGTTTTGCTTTTGTATTATGGCTTAATTTGGTTAGGTGACTACCAAGTAGATAGTGAGTTCTCATGGGACACACAGACAGTTTTTCTATAATTTTAATTTTAATGTAACTCTAATAGTATTTTCCCATCTATTTATTATAAGCACATTTAATTACAAGTATTATATAAACAAATCATAAAATTGAAAGAAGAGTAAATACTGTTTATTAAAGTTTTTATGTAAGATTAGAAATTACTTTTACCAGTTCTTATGTACTATTTTCTTCTTGAAACATAATCCTAGTGTTATCCCATGTGTGTAATCAAAATGACACCATAAATTTGGAAATTATCTCTATTAGGCATGTTAGCTTCTGTAGATACTAATGCCTTATTTTAATTATCAGAGTGTCAGTGCTTTGGGGATTGAAAAGCTGGAGATCTGGTGTGGTCTTAGTCATGATTAAAGTTGCCCTGATAATTATGCAGTTGAACTGCATGTTTGGGTGGCTGGGCTCTGCCCAGAGGTTGTGCCAAAGCCTACATAGGCAAAGAGAAAGAACATTGGCAAAAGTATAAACAATTTTGAACTATATGGGTTATATGGAACAGCTTGCTCTGACGCCGTCAGGCATTCTTAGATTGAGAGATGGTGAATGGAATGTTTTATTTGCTCCATTTGGAGGGTAGTGTTCGAGGAAACAATTAGTTACTCACCTCAAGTCAAGAGATTGATGACAAGAGTGTCTAGGCCAATTAGAAATAGCCATCCTGGACACAGAGGAAGCATGACTCTAGCCAAGGAATGCTTCTTTCCCATTTAAATTTTAGAGTCTCTTTTCCATGTGGATGGAAATTGTGAATGACTGTCTGGCAGAGAACAAGTTGGTCACTTATGAGAATGGATAAAGAATTCCAGCAGAAGTGCTAAATGAATTGAAAGCTGAGAAAAGAGTCCTCTGTGTATGAAGATAGAGGATTGGAGAAAATAAGGAAGAAAGAGCTAAGAGGCCAAACAACCTCACTACTTCTTTACCTTTGTGAAAGCAAAGTTGTGAACAAGACATATCAATAATTAATCAGAGGCTTTTTGGAGAGCAAGACTTCTAATAGATCCCTCCTGATAGCCAAACTCCTGCTTCAGTAATGTTCAGGGTCTGATCAGAGTTTTGTCATGCTTAATTATTCATTTATCTAACAAATTGATATTAAATTCCAAGCATAGCCCTAAATTATGCAGCGGATTACAAAAAGGAAAAGGTATTCTGCCTTCTGGATTGTAAAATGCTTCTGGCTCTGTGAGACACACGAGATGCCTTGCCAGTTCCTAAACTGCAGTTGTAGGCTGGTCTCATGTGTTGAGAGGCCTCTTTGTTTGTGTTGACTTCGTCATTTGGTTCAGCCTCTCCCTCTGCTGTGACTTGTGTATGCAAATGGCCTTCTATGCCCCAATACTTGTCTAGTCATTGATTTTTTTAATAGCTCAATAATCTGAAATAAGATGGTTTAACTATAAAACTGTGGCTGAATAATGTCTGTAATTCTCTTGACTCGAATACCTTCTGCTACAAAAAACTTTAGTATTTCACCTTCTTTGCAAATTTTCTGTTTTATGAATCTAGCTTATTTTTGTTTAGTTTGTAAACCAATGAATTATTAAAAGATGATATAGTAGTAGTCTATTATCATGCTTTTCTGGTAACTAGTACAATAGTTAAATTTGGTGTAATTATATGTTAATATGGTACAGAAAAATTATCTTTTTTCAAATTTAGCTTTTTATTGAGCCTTTGTTAATTTCACATCATGAATCTCAATCCCACTCATTTCCCTTTCTCTTCCTCTCTACCCTTTACCCTTGCCCTGCCTCCCTTCAGCATACAACAAAGTAAAATTTAAAAGAAAAGAAAAAAGGAAAGAAAAGAAAAATCTCATTGTGGAAGCTGTAGTGTGACACAGTGAGTCACACAGTCCTGTAGTCCATATATTGTTACTTGAAAGTGTTCATTGCATTAAGTTGTTGGTCTCCTTTGAGGCCTCTGGTTTTTGTTACATCATCAATAATTGTCCCTCTCCTTACTGCCTTCCCCTCTTCAGATATGCCTCTCTCCACAGGACATGAACCATTCTATCTCTTTTCCTCTTCCATACCTCAACATATACCAACATAGAATCCATCAGGTCCAAGGTAAACCTGAGTTTTCTCTTCCAGGCTCAGGGCAGAGAGTCTAGGACCAGCATGTGGATCTTTGTTTCTCACTCAATCTTACTATTCCTGTACAGGTTCCTATCTTTTCTTTGTTGCCATGGTATACAGCTTCAAACAAAAGACACGTATCCAGGTATCTGGACAGGTGAGGTGATTCTGTTGAAAGGGGATAATGGTGTCCAATAGCCCTGCACTAGAAACACCAAGTGGTTTATGGGTGAATCCTTCCCGCCTCAAGTCTAAGAACCTGGGGTAGAGATGTGCTGGCCCTTCAGAGTCCACCAGGCCTAGAAATGCCAAGTGGTTATGGAAAATTATTGTAATGAGTTGTTTTTATAGAGTATCCAAGATTAATGAATTTAAAGTAGCCTAGACATTCCCATAATATTAACTTTTAAGAGCTAGAAATATAGTTCAGTGATAGAGACCTTTCTCTAGCATGACAGTTTTAATTATCTACTTGATACAACCTATAAACATGTGAAAAGAAAGTTCCAATAAAGTGTGTTCACATGGAGTTAGTCTATGAATTATTGTATTTTAGGATCAACTGTGTGATAATTGGATTGGGACTGTACATTTCAACCTGATGGAGTCACCCCTGGGTGTGCAACTTAAGGCACTAATTTAGCTTTTTCCTGAATAAGTCAGTAAGAGATCATTCAACAGCAAAGTGCAGAGTTTCTTCTCCATGAATGTCCTGCTGTTGATGAACCCATTTTTATGCAGAATAATTGAATTCATGTTTGTAGAGAATGTGATTTTGATGGATACGTATTGTGGAATTATCTTTTTTGTACACTGTGACGATCTGTCCATTGGATTGGTTTAATAAAGAAGCTGATGGGCCAATAGCTGAACAGGAGAAGGTTAAATGGGAGAGCCAAACTGAAAAGGCTGGGAGAAAAAAAAGGCAGAGAAGTGGAGTCACCAGCAGATGCAGGGAGAAGCAAGATGAGCATGCTTTACTAAGAAAAGGTACCAAGCCACACAGCAGAGCATAGATAAGAAATCTGAGTTAATTTAAATGTAAGAGTAGGCTAGTATCAAGCCTGAGCTATTGACCAAGAATTTGGAATTAATATAAGTCTCAATATGTTTATTTGGGATCTGATGTCAGGAAAGAAATGTCTGCCTATATATGGTGCCCATGTTGGGCACCAGATTAAGCTTTACCTAATTATCCTTTACCAATAAACACTTGAGTGTCAGATATCGGGATAAGAGCTTGAAAGATCAGAGAAGCAGGGAGCTGTCACCAGTGACTTCCATTTCTTCCTCCAAAAGGGCTGCAATGCTCTGCCAGCCCAGGGTTATTACTCCCTCTCTCCTGCCTATGCACCGTCTTCCAAACCACTGTGGTTAAATTGGTCAGCTAATGGTCAGCTCCACTCTCTGATTCAACACAAGCTTTATTTTCAGAATGAATTCAAAATGTCACACAAATTTTCCTCCTTTTGGCTAAATAAAAAGGGAAGGTTTTAATTAACATAGTAAAATTATATACAATGAGAACAATTGCTATATACAAATATATATAGGTAAAAATTACATTAACAATATCCAGTGCATAATATAAAAATGATGGAATAAAAGACTAGATTATTAAATCTACTTTTAAACTATTATTGTTTTCTTTTGTTGAAATGTGGGAGACTTTGGAACTTTGGATTAGAAAAAAGTAGTTAAATGCTGTCAACAGAGATTAAAGAGCTGATCTGATAGGAACCTGGAAGAGAGTAGTGCTGAGAGCCACGCAGAATGTGGAGACCTAGCTCAAGCAGTTTCGGAGAACAATAGTAGCAACTGGTCGAAAAGTCGTTCCTGTGGCATCTTGCAAAGGATCAAGCTGCTTTCTCTCCATGTTCTGCGAACTTGCCTGAGCCTAAAAGTTAATTAAGTAATTTATTTGACAGAGGAAATTTCAAAACTGCATTAAGTTGTGGATTGGTTATTATCGGTAACATTTAGGCAGACGTACAATGTCAAATAGAAAGTTGGGCAGAAGGAAAAAAATGTACAGGGAAGCATTAGGAGCTCAAGGAAGAGTAACATTAGGGGCAAGGAGCGTGATCAAAAAGAGTCTGTAACTGATAAGAAGTTTAGTGTCATCAAATACAGCCCTGCTCTTTACTGGAACAAAAGAAGGGTGTCTTCAGGGCAAGACTCCACCTACCTAAGCTTCCAATTTGTAGAAGACAGATTAAGGCATTTCCTGTTCCTAGAAAGTAGACAAATAAAGGCATTTCTGCTACTGAAATTCAAGGGAGCCAGGGTTCGTCCCAAGCTAGCAGAGGAATTTGGCAGGATTGGCCATGTGATCTTAGAGGCATGGAAAATGAAAGATTTAAGGGGTTCTTTCTCTGTTGTTAAAGAGAGACACTGAGACCAGGCAGTATGTGGCAATAGAGTCCCTGCATGAAAGTCTCATAGGTCATTGCGTGAAGCTGGAAAAGTAAAGCCGAGATTTTGGAGACAATAAGTATGGGATATCTATCTACCAAGGAGAGGTCGATACAGGGAATGGGCCAGCACAAGAGATAGTTGCAGGAGCTAGAACTGGAGGGGTGGGACCACTTAAGCCCTCTGATGCCAGACATGGAGTTACAGGCTTTCAGTGTTTTATCACAGCAACCAAAAAGAAATTAACTCACTACTATAATTCATAGGTTCACAGTTAGATAAGGCCATCAATGCTTTCTTTTTCCTAGGTACCCGATCAGCATTTTCCATTACTGTGAGGGCAAGCATGAAGAAGGAAATGCTCCCCTTTGTCGCATCCTTTCATTATACAACTAAAGGGTAATATCTTCAGCAACAAAGTCTTCTATTTTTGATGGTCAAGCAAGAAGAATGGCAAAGTATGCTTTCTGACCTCTACACCAATCTAAACCAAACACACAAAATAAGAGATTCAAAGCTGTGACCCACATATGAGGGAGAATATAGAATGTTTTTCTGTGCCTTTGTTATATCAGTATGCATATTTCATATTTTCAACTTTCTTTACAGTTGAGTTAAATTCTAGCATGTGTGTGTTTTACATTTTTATTTTCACTTCATTGATGCATGGGCATCTAGGGTGATTACATTTCCTATCTATTGTGACTAGAGCTGCAATAACATGGATAAGCAAGCATTTCTGTGGTAGAGTCCTTGGGATCTAAGAATAGAATAGTTTGGTCATATGGTAGTTCTCTCTCTCTCTCTCTCTCTCTCTCTCTCTCTCTCTCTCTTTCTCTCTCAAATTTCCATACTGATTTCCACAGTGCCCACCAATTTGCATTCATTAATTTATAAAGGTTACTTTTTACACATATCCTAATGAGCATTTGCTGTCATCTGTTCTCTTTATGACAGCCATTCTGACTTGCATGAGATGGAACATCAAAGTACTTTAATTTGAATTTCTCAGATGGCTATCAACATTGAGCACCTTTCTTAGTATTGATTAAACATTTATATTACTTTAAAATATTTTTATTATTTTTTGAGAATTTCAAGCATTGTAGTTTGATCATGTTCACTTTGCCTTCCCTGTCTCCACACAGGCCCACCCTTCCCATTCCATTCCAACAAAGTGTCTACTCTGGTTTTATAAAGACCCATTGTGTATCATCATTGCTGTTGTCTGTATACTCCCACATCCATGACCATCTACTGGAGCAAGTTAGACCCAAGAGGGGCCGCACCTTTAAAGAAAGCTAACTCTCCCTCTCCTGGCAGCTATTACCTATCAATAGTATATTATTACTACGTTATCAGAATATCCTATTTATCAGTTGGAAACTTCTATTTCTTTTTACCTTTAATTTTAAAATTAGAAAATTTCTTAGTAAAATATCACAAAATTATTAATGATTATGCCTTTGTATATTTTCTTTTATAGATTGTTAACTAAGCAATGAATGCATTTTTCAATGATTAAAAATGTATCAAGCAATGCCGACTGTGTATTTTTGTGTCCCTTGAAAATTCTCCAAGTTGTCATATTTCATGTATCACTGGGTAACTGTATAGAACTTCAATCATGATTCCTATTATCTCAGAACATTTTGGTGGTAAGTACTTATGAACTGCTTTGTAAATGAAAATAAGCTTCAGCAGTATTGGCTTTTTGTGAAATATTTTTCTAATTAGAACTGGTGATTTTTCTAAGTACTGAAGGCCCCTAAATCTGTCTTTCTCTTTCAATTTTGCTTCACAGAAAGATCTCATTATAAAGAGTCAAAGGCCTATTTGATCATTAATGAGGTCACTTTCACACTTCCAAATAATTGCATATGACACAGCTGATTTTTAATAAGATTTGAGGTGCAAATTACATACCTCTGCTTAAGTCATTAGAGTAAAATATGGACACCATCAATTCACACTCCACAACAACAACTAAGTCTACTTTGTCCCTAGAATGAAGGCTTAGTTTTTTAGGTCTCATGTACAAGATGAGGTGTTAATAAGCTGCATATTTATTTTAAGTCCTTTCCTTTTATAGTAGTGTAGTGCTACTACACTTTGTGTGGAAGTGAAACCATGTCTCACATAAAGAAAGTGTACCTCAAGGAGATTATTATAACTACAGTCATTCTTAAGATATTTGTGCTTTCAAAGTAGGGACAGAAATTCACAATCGGTTATTAAATTACTCTGGTCTCCTTGTAGATGTCCTTATATTACATGTTCCTTGTTGCACAGCAGTTTTCATTCATGTAAAATAAAACAAAACTTTTTGCAATTTTGCAAATATTGACAACAAAAACAGAATATAATGTTTAAATATAAATTGTTGAGTTTGGGAAGAATGTGCTCACAGTGATTTCATTGGTTCTCAGATTTGCCAAAGCAGAAGTAAAACATCATTATGAGAATTTCCCAGCAGCAAGTTCATTTAAGATTCGTTTCACATGCCCTTGTGTTATTCAAATGTGAAAACCAATAGTCAGTGAGTACTTGACACCAAAGACCTCCTTCTCTCATTTTCATCTATGTGCCCTGGATACCACCTTCTGCCCTGTTCAAATACTCTGTGTCCCCAGAGACTGTCTGGGTGTGGGTAGAGAAGATGTTTATTTTTATTGTCTACATTGTAAGGTCCCATTTATGGAAATTTACTTACAGACTTTTCATTTATCTCTTCTCCCTCCCTCCCTCCCTCCCTCCCTCCCACTCTCTCTCTCTCTCTCTCTCTCTCTCTCTCTCTCTGGACAAGGGTGGGGGGGAGCAGCAGAGCCACAGCATCTCTCTTTGTAGCCTAGGCTATTGAGGAACTGATTATGTAGATGAGGTTATAGTGCAGCTTACTTTGATCCTTCTGCCTGAGATTTTCAAGTGCTGAGGTTTCAGGCATGAGCTAACAATGACTTATCTTGATTTCATTGTCATATAATGGCAAGTTTATGTATATACAGATGTTATAGAGAGCTTTGTATGTTAACTCTGACTTTGTTTCAAATATAGATTGCTATTATGTCTTTAACTATTGACTTATTTTTTCAAGTGTTATTTTTCTTATTTCTAAAACAAGACCAAGAGGCTGGCTATACAGCCTGGCACTAGCTTGCTGTAGATTTTCTAGATTTCAAGAGGAAGAAACCACAGTGGCATTGAGATCAGTATGATTCTATACTCATGCACTTCCAACTCCATGTCAAATAAAAGAGAGTGAAATTGGGTGCAACCCAGTTTTCCATAAAACCTGAATTATCTGTGAATCTGATAAAGTAAAAGTGATATTTCAAGATCATACTTTTAAGTAGTATCATGGATATGAAGGATTTATGTTTATTAGGATGGCAAAATAGAATTGCTATGGAAATCTGACCAAAACCACAATTATAATTCTCAGGTCAGATATGCAGCTGCAATTAGCAATGGTGAGAGGAGTCAGCAACCCCAGCCTCTGAAAGCACTTTTCAGACTATGTTTAAGATTTGTAACAAGGCCATCATGTATAAACAGCAAGACCATGGTATTAAACACAAGACTCTATTCCCTACTCACTCTGGTTAACAGTTTAGCTTAGTCAGTATTATAAAATATGGCAAGCAAAATTATATGGAAGTTCTTTTAGTTTTGTGCTTAATAATGTTGTCCATTCTTCCTTTTGAGAAAAAGGGTAACATTTCTGGTCAAAACATTTTTTTCTATTATGTTCTAATTTCCAGCTTTAGAGCAATCTGAAGTGGACATACCTTAGGTTTAAAAGCATTTTTTTCTTCAGTTTAAAAGTTAAAGTGAAATAGAGATGCAATTTCTTAAGATAACTTTGCAACATACTTTACTAAACTCCTGCCTCCTAACCAGAGGTGGTGGGACCTGGGAGAATGGAGCCAATAAATGAGGAGAACTAAAGTCTCATGCAATAACCAATTTTATTCAGACTTTCAGACAATTTATACTCTGAGGGTTAAGAAGAGTTACCTGAGTAAAGCACCCAATGCCAAGGACAAGGTGGATGTGGCAAACGTGCTTTTCCATAGAGGCATGTGAACCAATAACAATAGCCAGTTGTCCTAAATAACCTGAAGTAAACGGACTCCGATTTGCTATACCTATGAGGATCATGAAAACACATTCCAAGAACAATTTCATATTCTAAAAAAACTGAGGTCACAAGATTCTTCTTATTGGTTTGGAGTTTTCTTACAAGCACTCAGAATTCTCCTTATAGGATTCCATTCTTAGACTGTGTTTTGACAAACTCCAATAAATTAACCAATTGTTGATTTTAACTCCAGCCTAATATACCTTTTCCCCATTTAGTTCTGTCTTAATTCTAGTTGCTATCAGTATGGTATAAGCACTGAGGATATGGAGTCAGGGTTTCTCAGTTTGTACTCCTTTGAGCTAAGGGCTAGAATTGTTACCCAAACTGTTCCTCTCACAAGACTTTTGTTTTAGTTCTCTATTAGAAAGGGGGTTTAGTAGAGTGACTTTTCATGATGGGCTCCAGGTAGTCTACCCATCAGTCTTTCTTGTGGAGGCCCCAAGATGTGAGCCTATTTCCACCTTGTCTGATGGTCAGAGAGTTTGAAGCTTGCTAAAAACTGTTGAAAACAACCAGGGCTACACATCCTAACTCAGGATGTGGTTACTTGGTTCTTTTGACATTAAGATGACATACACAGGTAGAGCCACTCCATCTTAGCAGATGGTTGGGATATACAAGCATACTTCTGCTCCTTTTTTTGTAACAGGAAGTTTGACCTAGGAAATAACTGCCTTCAGGATACTTGGTCTAGGATGGCTTCACTGCCTAAATAACAGAATGCTAATGACTTGGTATTTCAAAGTGTTGAGGCAATTAACTGTCAGAGTTGTGCTTTGTATCATGTTAAATAAATCTTTTGTTGCCTTCTTCCCCCTTTTGTATTGGGATATAAAGTGTGTGAAAAATTAAATGCAGATGATTTCAGTATTCACTGGAACTCCCTCCTGATACTATCCTTTGTTTCTGTCTGTTTTATTATTTTATTCGTGTCTTTCTAAGTATTTTTGTCGAGTTTGATCCCGGACACACTCTACAGGAAGAGTGAGGAATCTCAACTGCTTTTCTGTCTATGTTGAAATCCCAAAGAAGTAGATTGATAATAACAGGGGAGGAACACCTCACCAACAGGGTAGCAAAGGTTTCCTAGTGTACTACAGGGTGGGAATGGGGCAGAGTAAATGATTGGAATTATTCACATTTCTGCCTCTTGATTCTTGGATCCCTCCCTCCTGACTATGGGAGAAACTGTTTCTCCATACACGGGACATTAAGAAAAAGCATATACTTCTTTCTGGAAAACCCTGACCCAACCCCTAAGTTCACCATCATCTAATTGGTGGTGTGAGTGTGTCTTCAAAAGGCCATCTCACTATTCTATCAAGTCAACTACATTAGGATTATGGGGAAAATGGTAAGACCAGTAGATTCTTTTATCATGGACCTACTTAATGTTACACTTCTCTGACATAAAGAGAGGTCAGAAGCAATGCTGTGTGGAATAGAAGCAAGAGTCAGGGCAAACAGGTAAGAAGCAAACACTTTCTTCTTCCATGTCCTTGATCTAATCAAGAAAGCCCTCCAGAGATTTGGACATCTGCTTGGGGTTTTAGTCATTGCAGATGTAGTCAAATTGATGACCAAGGTTAGTCACCACAGGTCCACCCCTCTCACCTTGGCACACAGTCACTTCTCTACAAATCATGCTTAATTCCCAAATGAAACAATGACCAGGTCATAACTGTATCTAACAAGATATAACCATTCCATGTATAACAACAAATTCAACTATATCACACACAACAGTAAAAATAATCTGAAAACAGGTGACGATGTCTCTTCAGGGATTTTCTTTTAGTGTCTCATAGCTTAAATATGATAACCATTGATAATATCTCAAGTAATGTCAAGTTACATAAGAAAGAAACAGAGGGAAAAAACCTCAAATATCTACCTAGCACATGTATGTATATATGTGCACAAATATCTGTACAGATTATTACAAAAACACTCATATCAGTTATAATCCACATCTATGCAACTGGCCACATTGTATAAGCTGGTTTATATAACCACATTACCCTGTTTACAATTATTTGTCTCTTCCACACTCAGGTCTTTGTCCCTTTTCTCTAGAAGTGACCAATACCATCATTGCTGAAGGGTCTGGGCCCTTTGTCATCCTCCCTGGATTAGGTGGTTTTAGATTCCTTGCACTTCAATAACAGGACAGAATAGAACCCTTGGTAGCTTGGATGGATCAATCAGGCCTCTAACACTGTTATTCTTTTCATAACAGTTGACTTAAGGGTGTCACAAATCCAAAGTGGCCAGGGGGAAGTCTGAGCTTGTAGTTCAATAGAATGTTTTTATGTCTGCTGGTAGGAGTACTCCTCCATTTGGAACCTAAACTTACAGACTAGAATAATTTATGGTTGGGGGAACAGGATAGCAAAGGTTTCCTAGTGTGTCACAGGGTGGGAGTGGGGAAGAGTAGGTGACTGGAATTATTCATATTTCCACCTCTTGATTCCTGGGCCCCTCCCTTCTGACTATTGGAGAAACTGTTTCTCCATACATTGGACACACACACACACACACACACAAAAAAACAAACCCATATACTTCCTGGAGAACCGTGACACAGCTTTTATTTGGTGTGATTGTGTCTTCAAAAGGCCATTTCATTATTCTATCAAGTCAGCTGCATCAGGATCATGGGGGAAAATGGTAAGATCAGTGGATTCCCATGATCATGGGTCTACTTACTGTCACACTTCTCTGGATATGAATTGAGGTCAGAAGTAAGGCTGGGTGGAATACAATCTCAGTGGATAGACTATTCTGTAAGTCCGCAGATGTAGTTTTGGCTGAAGCCTTACAGGAAGGAAGCAGAAAAGACAAATCCATCGCCAGAATAAATATCTATTCAAGTAAGGGCAAAATGTTGAAAAAAATCAAGTGTAGTCACCTTGCCACTTCTGGGAAATGGTAAATACTGGGGGCCCACAGTTGGTTGTTGCTATTCCTTTAGAAAATAGAACAATGCTATTTCTTCATCGCAGTGTATTCTCCAGCTAAACAGAACTGGGTTGGCATCTTTTCAGTTAACTCATTTCTGACAGAATCTTCTTGCAGCTAACATTAAACCTCACAATTTAAGGTTCTGCCTCATAAGACAACTTCCTATTTCCTAGCCTTCTGTTCCCCTAACCACAGGCTATAAAGCAGTAATTCCAACTCCCCTTCTCCAGGTTTTATGATATGCTAATTGAATCTCAGAGCTAGAGAAGAACTCTTTGTATTTATTGGTTTATTATAAAAGATAGCACTCAGTAATAGAGATGCATATGACAGGGTCTGGGAATATTTGCATATGATTTCTTTCCTCCTTCAAAGCCTTTAACTTTCCCAGGTGATGAGTTCAAAATTGATGTATTCTAAAGGGAAGAGTCAAATGGAACAAGGCAGGGAAGATCCTAGACAAAATGTTGATTGAATTAAATGGATGTTTTTATTAGTGAATTAGTGTCAGTTCATTCCCTACAGTATGTTGATCAGGTATTAGGATTTTAAGGACTGGTAAATAAGTATCTCCATTCAGCAGCTAGTAGTAAATGCTTAGCATATGGATTATCTTAAGGAATGTTAACTTAATGTACTAATCAACACAGCTGTAGTGTCTGTATTCTATCATTGTATCCTGAATGCATACAACTAAGAAAAGTTGCAAAAACTCAGAACTTTCCTAGACACACCATTCAGGCCTTTTGTGTAATTTCTATACAACATTTGATCAAAAGGGGTTGCTGTTAAAAATAGAAATTGGACTGTACTCATTAAATATTACCTTGTTTGTCAACTCTTGTGAAAGTCCATTATATCTCAGACTCTTTATCTTTGGTCTCTGCTGTTGTAGATATTAACCAGCCCAGAGAAGGAAAACACTCAGAAAAATAAGTGTGATGATGACATTTAAAAGAAGCTTTAGTGGCACTAACTTTTTGGAGGGAAAAAAGGAGTCAATTCAATGAAAGAAGAAATTATTATACATATGAGCTTGATCCAATATGAATTGAGCACATATGACCCAGACACGCAGCAACACCAGTTAATGTTTGAAGAGTTCTGACACAGTAACTAGTAAAGAATTGGCTATCAAAATATCTAAAAGATCTGCAAATACTAAAGTTATAAAGCCAAACAATTGCGCACATAGATAAGTTTGTGCCGATGTTTATCTCTGGCTCTTTACCTATAGCTACCTCTTTACGTATAGCTACAGAATTCCTTTGTGATTCTAATTATATTGCTCACTTTAGTTGACTGGTGTCAATTTCCTGTCTCTGATATTCACAACTTTGTTTCCCCAGTGTATTCTTTTCCATACTTCAGCGCTGTCTTTGCTTTTAAATTTCCCTTCTCATTTTCCTTGGCTGCCGTCCGATTTCTCTTGGCCTTATCAGAGATTGTCACTTCATTGTGTGCCACTTCCATTTCTTTTCCCGTGAGTTCTGTAGTTTACTACAGTTGGATCTAACTAGCCTTGGCGTCTTTGCAGATTTGTTTGTACGACTTCAAACCTTTTCCTTTTATTTTTAGCTCACGATGCTTGCAAAAGTCTGTACCCTTTTGATTTGCACTTACTTCATATTCACATTCATATGTTTTGTTTTTATTTCAAAATACCAGAAACTAAATGTCTCAGTCGCACGCAGAGTGGAATAGTTTATTTATAATTCAAAACTCATGCTTTCTGCAGGATAACTACTCACAAGTTAAACTTCCACATATAAATTCCTGAACTCTATTAAATTTTGGAGGAAATGGCACATATGCTTCATTCTTTGAAAGTACTGATGTAACTTTGTATTCATCTGCATAGTAAAAATATTAACAAATATCTATTAGTAATAGCACTTAACAACTAATGTATTTATGCATCATTATATCGCAATTCACTTTGACTTAATGTGGATATGCATAGATTTTTCAAAGTATATCATATTCCCTTATTCATCTTAGACATCTTTTCTTTTGATGAAATAAGGAGTAACTTTAAAATACTAACAAATTGATGAAAGGAGGGGGTTATAGAGGGTAAAAAGTCATGATATGTAAAACCTACTCTTGTATATAATGTAAGTTATTCCCTAGCAACTAAATCTGAGTCTCTGTGCTTCATTGTCACCACACAAGTTTTGAAAATGCAGGTGTCAGTTACCTCTCACAAGCTAGTATAAGCCACTTCAACCCAATGCCATCACAAAATTTAAAGTAATTATTACTTTTTGATAGGTTTAGAAATCTTTGAACATATATTGAAATCTAAAGGCAAATAATACTTACATTCAAGATTTTATTTTCAAAGCAAAACATAACTCTCCAGACCCACTAACAGATTCCCGTCATATGTTCAATTGTAATTGAAAGGGTTCATACTAGGATACAATTTGTCATTTAATTTCAGCACTGTGACTTTTATAATTTGTGTGAGGCCAGAAGTTTCTATGGCAAGAGGTGGGTGGAGCTCAGTTGATAGAGTGTGGCCCTAAGAAGGTGGGGTCTAGCAGCAGAACCACAACAGCCAGGTGTTAGCACAGGCTCTGGTAAGCCCATCAGTTAGAAGGCAGGAACAGCAGAGTCAGAAGTTCAAGTTCATCCATGGTTACATAGAGAAGGAAAGCTTGGAGCACATGGTACCCTGTTTCATAAAACAAAACTAACACTTAAACGAAACCAAAAGAAAACTTAATCGGCCAGATGTGGCCCTGAACGCAGTATCTCAGAGGTCTTATGAGGGACGACTCTAGGAAATCGTTCTTGGTGCTCAGTGTGCTTCGTCTTCCCACCGCTATCTTATCAGGCAATTTCTGTTTCAAGGGTTAACTTTGACGCTCTGTTTAACATTACCAGCTGTTTTCTTTTTGAACTGTTGGGAGGGAATATTTTCCTTCTACCTCTTGAGGGTTCCAGGCTCGGCTGATGTGATAAACTGACAGAAGAAACGTCACAAGAGAGAAAAGAGCCACAGGCATTAAAGGGAGTGGGCAGCCTGTAGGCTTCCTTCACAGGGCGAAGGGCAGAGGGCGGTAAATGATTTCAGAGCAAGATGAGCGGACCCTTCAGAGAACATCCGATGGTGACAAACACTGCTGATATCTAGACTTTCATATTAGGGAAACTTCCTTGAACGATAAAGGCCCTGGATAAAGGATTGATCACCGTGTGAAAATATGCTTGAGACAGATAAGGGAACTTCCAAGAAAGCTTCTGCGTGAATGCCTCATTTTTGAAATGTCTTCAGTTGTAAGTAATTTGTGTACCACAGTACCAGATTTGGGGGTGACACTTCTGTTACTCCTTCAGAACTCTTTATGACCCTCTTATTTCTCTGTGATAATTTTAATGAAGAACTCATTGTTTCCCTGTGTTTTGAAAATTCAAGCTCTTCTGCATAATTTGCTATTTTTCTTCCAGAGTATAAATATAAGAGTTAAATGCATATCTGAAATTGTATGCTCTATTTTTATTATAATAAATTTCATAGATTTTAGTAATTCTGAGAAGAGAAAAAAATGCTGGATGTTACTTCAATAACCCTTACAAATAATATATAAAATTAAAAAAACAAATTTACTATTTCAATTTTAAATTCGCCAGTTGTCTGATAAGACTGATTCTCCAGATCATATAATCTTGTGTCAATAAACTTGTAAAAATTACACTAATTTTACTGCTGATAAGTCTGTGAATCTAAACCCCAGCATACTATAATGACTTTATCTACTTTGTGCTGACAAGACAGTATCTTATAGCTTTGTTTAGAACTCTCTTCTAAATCTGTGGACTATCAAACTCTAGCCATTATGCTTTGGGTGTTATAGTAGATAAATGCTATCTTCACAAAGATACATTCATTTTCTATTGAAAATGCCTACTTGAAATTCAGAAGGAATAGTTTTATTGAAAAATATGTAGACAAGCCATTAATTATACACAGTGACTTGGAACAAATTCTTGTAAGAAGCATAGCGTGCCTTCCATTAAATGTATACATTTTATACCAAGATGCTGGACATCTTCCTGAGGTTAAGCCATAAATCTTAGAAATGTAACTGCTGTGCTCCACAGAGGTAATTATTTTTCCTATGACATACACACAAGGCAAGCCCTGAGCTTAGCACGTTTTTAAAAACTAGGGAGTATTTTGAATGCATTGTGTTAAAAAATCTGGTTTCTGAGGATAAGTTGCTCAATTATCTTGTTCAATTTCATCTTGTAATTATTACTTTATTTTTGTTTCTTCTTTAGAGTTATAAAAAAATCTTGAATAAGAGAAGAAAGGGAATAAAGAAAGAATGCCTAAAGCTCTGGATATTGTTTTTGTTAGCGACTTTAGTTTAATTTGAAGCATGATTTCATTCAGAGCACATGAAGCAGCTTTAACTCATTTATTTTACTGCAGCATAGGATTTATTTTCCTTTTGTCTGAAAGGAGATCCAGCAGATGAATGATAAATATTTTTGCAGTTTGACCTTGATTTTTTTGACCTGGAAGTTATTTTACTTTTAATGAAAATGGATTCAGTTCTCCTAGGATGCATTCCAACAACAGTTTCTTTACTAGCCTCCCTTCCCACTCCCCCACTTCCCCGCTGTGCAGATCTACTCCTTCCTCCTCCATTTCTCTTCAGATAAAAACACCCCTCCAAGAAACAACAACCAAACATGACAAAACAAGATACAACAAGACAAGGTGAAAGACCTTAGAGCAAGGCTGAACAAGCCAGTTCAATAGGAGGCAACGAGTTCCAAGAGGAGGCAAAAGGAGTCAGAGACACAGCCACTCCCACTGTTACGAGTCCCATAAAAACACTAAGCCATAACATATTTTTTAAATTTCTTTTTTGTTTTGTTTTGTTTTGTTTTTCGAGACAGGATTTCTCTGTAGCTTTGAAGCCTGTCCTGGAACTAGCTCTTGTAGCCCAGGTTGGCCTCGAACTCACAGAGATTCCCCTGCCTCTGCCTCCCGAGTGCTAGGATTAAAGGCTTATATCACCATCGCCCAGCTAAATGTCTTACTTTATATGGATGAATGATGATTCTTTGTATGTAAAATTCAAAATCTTTAAAAGGAATTTACTTACAGAGTCAAACAAATAGCAGCGTCACACCTGAGATAGATAAAAATCAAAATTATAGTGAACTAGCACATAAAAACTATCTAAACATAGATTTGAATTTTTAGTGTTTAATCTATATTCATTGAAAACAAGCATCTCTGGCAGGAAATACTTGAAGAAAAAAATCCCTAAAATATATGGCAAACAAATGACTATCTGTGATCAGATATACAGCAAGCATGGCTTTTCTGTAAGTGCCACACATTTTTTTTCTGAAAACAAAATTATTTGAGTGATAAAAATTTGGGCAGTAGAGTTTCTTTTACAAATATTATTTTTATTTTGACTGGTATCTCAGAATTGTCTTTTTTCTTTATGAGTGGATTCAAAAGGAAAAAATAAAGCTGTGCTAAATTTCTTCTCAGAACCATCAGCCATATCAAAACATTATGAGCTATAGTTATATTTCAAAGCTTCATTAGAAATTTATCTTCATTTCATCTTCTACATTAAAAGGTACTAGGAAATCATTCACTTGACAAATAAACCTTGTCATATCAGATATCCAAGACCAAGAATATAACATTATTTTATCACCAATAAAATTCTCCAGGAATTCATTGAGATATATAATGGTTTTGGGGTCAGGATTCAAAAGATGATGCAGAAAAATACAAATAAAATGACATGCATTGACAGACACTTGAGATAAAAGTCAGTCTCAGGCAGGAGAACCATGGCGTCTGTCACACTGCCCTTCTTCCTCCCAGCATTCTGTTTTGTCTGCTCTGCCTACCTGATTTCTGCCCTATGAAAAGGCCAAGACAGTTTCTTTATTCACCAATAAAAGCAACAGAAATACAAAAAAACCCTCCTACACCAGGGTATAGAAACCAATTGTACAACAGAAAGACTATAGCAAATAATATTGTACTTGCCACTTTGGTAAAAGAGTAGTTTTCAGATTATCTTGCTACAAAAGTAGATTGTAAAAGCAGATTGCTCTTTTGTTGATTGAGGTTTCTGTTTCACCAGGTCCCACATCCGTTTAGTCCCAAATAAACACACAGAGGCCTGTAGTAATGAGGCACAGGCCATGTTCCCGGTGCCCAGCTAGCTTAACCCCTGAAATAATTTCACAGAAACTGTATTCATTTAAAACACTGCCTGGCCCATTAGTTCTAGCCTCTTATTGGCTAACTCTCACATATTGATTCAAACCATTTCTAATAATCTGTATCTCACCATGAGGTCGTGGCTTCCTGGGAAAGATTCAGCGTGTCTAACCTTGCAGCTTCATGGTGGCTCTCTCTGCCTCTGTGTCTTCTTCCCCGCATTCTGTTCTCTTTTCCCTGCCTATCCAAGTCCTGCCCTATCAAAAGGCCAAGGCAGTCTCTTTATTAACCAATGAAAGCAACCCAAATACAGAAGGACCTCCTACACCAGAGGCCTACAGTAATTATAAAGTGATTGGTCTATTAGCTCAGGCTTCTTATTAACCATTATAATTTATATTAGCCAATAATTCTTGTCTGTGTTAGCCACTTTGCTGGTACCTTTTTTGGTGGGGCAGTCACATCTTGCTTCTATGTCTGGATGATGACTGCAGACTGACTCTTCCAAGAATTCTCCTGTTCTCATTGCCCTGCCTCTATTTCCTGCCTGGTTGCCCTGCTTATACTTCTTGCCTGGCTTCTGGCCAATCAACATTTTATTAAAAATAATACAAGTGACAGGATAAAAGACCATTGTCCTACAGCACTCCCCCCACATGTTTTTTAAACAAGAACTCTGAATCTAATATCCTTTGTTTATCTTTTCTCCTGACCATAACAAGTTTTATCCATAACAACTTGTAACTAACATTCTAAAAAAAGGCAAACATCCATAATTCATTTTTTTTGGAATGTGGGAGTAGTTTTCCAGGCTACTTACTGTTGATATAGGCACTAATAATCTTGTGGGGACCTAAAGAAAAATTTGAGTTATGGTCAAGTCCTGAAAGGAATATTCTGTGGGGCTTGGTCATCTCAGCCAGCAGTCTTGAAACTGTTCACAATGCAGAACTCAGAGGAAACTCCAATAGAGGTTCTCTGAAATGTTGGATCATCTGGACCATCTGTTCCTATTGAAGATTCTTCAGGGGGTCTTCCTTGATCAAACCTGATTCTTCTTATCCCAGAATGAATCCATAAGCTCTCATTTCCTGTGGAAACAAAAGCAAAACCTTTTATCCAAAGTAACAGACCTATCTCCATGCTCAAAACTCAAGTCCAAATAAATTATAGACCTCAATATAAATCTGACCACACTAATCCTGATATAAGAAAATGTGGAAAGTAGCCATCAATGCATGGGCAAAGGAAACTAATTCCTAAATATAACTCCAGTAGCACAGAAAGTGACAACAGTAAATAAATGGAATCTCCTGAAATTGAGAAGCTTCTGTAAAGCAATGGAAACAATCAATAAGACAAAAAGGCAATCCAATTAAAAATGGGATACAGATCTAAACAGAGAATTCTGAACCGACGAATCTCAAATGGCTGAGAGACACTCAAAGAAATATTCAACATCCTTAGTTATCAGGGAAATGCAAGTAAAAATGACTCTCTTACAACTGTCAGAATGGCTAAGATCAAAAACAACAATAATAGCTTATGTTGGAGAGGCTGCAGAATAAGAAAAACATGTAGGCAGAAACTGTTGATTCATTCACAGCTGCTTAGACCCAAAATAATCACACAGAAATGATATTATTTGCAATACTGTTTGGCTAATAGCTTAAGCGTATTTCTAGCTAGCTCTTATATCCTAAACTAATCCATCTCCATTAATCTGTGCAACACCAAGAGGTTGTGGCAGTTTCGGCAGTTTCGGCAGGCTCCTGCGGAGGCATCTGCCTCCTGTGGCAGCTATATGGGTCTCTTTGACTCTGCCTACCCTTTCTCTACATCTGTTTGGATTTCCCACCTGGCTTTACTCTGTTAAGCCATTGGCTGAAAGCAGCTTTATTCATTAACCAATAAAGCAACACATATATAGAAACACTTTATACTAGGAACATTCCTCCATTGCTGGTGGGAATGCAAACTTGTACAACCACTCTGGAAATTAATATGCAGTTTCTCAGAAAATTGGGAATCAACCTATCCCGAGACCCAGCAATATCACTCTTGGGCATATACCCAAAAGATGCTCAGCTATACAACAAGGACATTTGTTCAACTATGTTTATAGTAGCATTATTTGTAATAGCCAGAACCTGGAAACAACCTAGATGCCCCTCAACTGAAGAATGGATAAAGAAAATGTGGTATAATTACACAATATGGAGTACTACTCAGCAGTAAAAAAAATGACATCTTGAAATTTGTATGCAAATGGATGGAACTAGAAGAAACCATCCTGAGTGAAGTAATCCAGACCCAGAAAGATGAATATGGTATATACCCACTCATAGGTGAATACTAGCTGTAAAGCAAAAAATTTGGAGCCTCTTGTCCACAACCCCAGAGAAGCTAAGTAACAAGGAGAATCCTAAAAGAAACAAACATAGATCCCCAGGGGAAGAGGAAAGGAAAATAGACAAGATCTCCTGAGAAAATTGAGAGCATCAGGGTGGGGGAAGAAGGGAAGGCAGAAGGAGAGGAAGAGGGGAGAAGTGGAGGGAGGAGAACTGGAGGAAACTGGGTTATCAAGATGGGGGAAGGACATAGATGGAGAACAAGGAAAAAGATACCTCGATTGAGGGAGCCATACTGAGGCTAGCAAGAAATCTGTCACTAGAGAAATTCCTAGGAATCCACAAGGATGACCCCAGCTAAGACTTTAAATAATAGTGGGGAGATTGCCCAAACTGACCTTGCCCTGTAGTCAGATTGATGACTATTTTAAATGTCATCCTAGAACCTTGATCCAGCAACTGATGGAAATGGAGGCAGAGACCCTCAGTGGAGCACTGGGCTGAGCTTCCAAAGTCCAGTTGAATAGTTGGAGAAATTTGAATATGAGCAAAGAGATCAAGACCATGATGGGGACACCCACTGAAACAGTTTACCTGAGCTAATGGAAACTTACCAACTCCAGCCAGACAGGGGAGGAACCAGTATAGGTTCAAAATAGACCCTCTGAATGTGAGTGACAGGTGTATGGCTGGGGCAGACTGTGAGGCCACTGGCAGTGGCACTAGGATTTATCCCTACTGCCTGTACTGGCTTTTTGGAACCTATTCTCGTTGGATGGATACCTTTCTCAGCCTAGATATTGTAGGGAGGGCCTTGAACCTACCCAAAAGCAATATGCTTTACTGTCTCTGTGGTGTGGATAGAGGGTTTAGTGGGGGGGGTAGGTGGAAGAAAAAGGAGGAGGGGAGGGAGTGGGAACTGGGATTGGTATGAAAAATGAAAAAGGTTGTATTCTCTTTTAAAATACTGATATACTATATTTTTCATTTTCATGTAATTTTAAATTTCCCTCAAGAGTTCCTATTTGACCCATGGATTATTTAGCAGTATGTGATTTGTTTTTAAGTATTTGAAGAATTATTATTCTTCAGTTAGTAATTTCTAGTTTCTTAGGTTATGATTGGAGGGAACATCCTGTAATAAATATTTCAATTCTTTTATGTGTAAAAAAAGAGCTTCTGGTTCAATGCTTTCTTTTTGCTTCATTCATGCATCTCTTGTTAGGACGGGTGAGGACTTCCCTATAGACTTACTTTGTGGCCATTATGCAGCTTTGCTGTTTGTGTACTTCTATGATTTTGCACACTGGATTCTCAGCCATACATTTTTTAAAAATCAATTAGCCTTTCCATGTGGAGTCCCATTCCCTATAAATCTTCCTCAAGGGCTGACAAACAGTTGACCTTTCCTTGTGTCAACATCTGTGGAATGCTCTCTATAGCACTACCTCTTGCAAGGCTGAAACATTTACACTTTGCTGTAATTAGTGCTCTAGTTGTTCTATTTCCTTTTGGAGGATGTAAGTATAGTTCAGAAGGAATTTAAATTATTTTTCCTGAGCTTCTCATTTACCTTATTACCTATGACATATTAGGTACTTAGTTTTGAGTCATTATTAGGCAAGGTAAGAGTCTTTATCTGACATTATTTAGGTTAGATGGTATCAAAAGATTTCAAACGGTTAAATTTTAATAACTTTTGTTTATTCTTCTGTTATTCATTATTCATTTGTTCATTTTTTGAGTATTTCATGATTTCAGCACACTCATTTCAATAATTTTCACCACCCATGTATCTCTTGAGTGGTTTACAGAACCTTCTATAAATTGGACCTCAAATTCAGTTAGAAAGCTTGTGGTTACTTCCATAATAATAATGCCACTATTATTATCTTCCAGGAAGATGATAATTGTAGCTCATGGTAGTCTGAGGTGAGTAGAACAATTGATAAGTTTTCTTCTGCAGCAGTCTGCATGGCATTCAGACTGCATCAATCAGCAGTATGGAGTGATTCATCAGGAAGGAAACTTCGAGCTGAGTTACAGATTGATGGATGTAGGAGGAGGGCCCACTTGTTCATCCTGACCTTTTAGCTAGCTTAGTCCTGAAATAACCACACAGAAACTGTATTAATTAAAACACTGCTTGGCCCATTAGCTCTAGCTTCTTTTTGGCTAACTCTTATATTAAGTTAACCCATTTCTATTAATTTGTATATCACCACGTGGCACTGGCTTACTGGCAAAGATTCTAACTGGCATCTGTCTCAGGCA
Organism: Ondatra zibethicus; assembly: GCA_004026605.1. Taxonomy (NCBI): domain Eukaryota; kingdom Metazoa; phylum Chordata; class Mammalia; order Rodentia; family Cricetidae; genus Ondatra; species Ondatra zibethicus. The sequence continues at coordinate 115,993 of PVIU01003416.1, read as the reverse complement.
GAGGATCCATGTCTTCTCCTTCCACCTCCTCTTCCCAGCATTCCATTTAGTTTTCCCTACCTAGCTCTGTTTTCCTGTAGCTCTGCTATAGGCCCAAAGCATTTCCTTTATTAATCAATGAAAGCAACACATAAACAGAAGGACCTCCTACATCAGCTGGATCTATGTCCTGCAACTCAGCTAGTTTAGGTAGGCAATCAAGAGCAATGGAAACAGTCTCTGGGACCACACTGACAGTGTAGCTCAGACTTGCCTGCTCTAATTAGGTAGCCAGACTGGCCTCATCCTCCTGTTAAACTCCTCCACAAGCCTTGTGAATGCAGGCATAGACCACACCTGGCTTCACAATGTCCTATTTTATATCCTTGCTTCAAGAAACCCTATTTTTCACATGATTATTCACAGTGGTTCAACATTATACAGTAAGACTATGCTTGAGACTCTTCCCCAGATTGCTTTTGTTGATTAAACTGTAGCCACAATAGGCTCTGTGTTTTCTTTGCACATGCCATGAACACTATGCAACTCTTGCTTCTTTATTCTTTTCCCGTGTGCTGCACAAGTCTCTCTCCTCTAACCTGCTAGTGGCACCCTGTACTGTAACATCTGGACTCTTTTGCCTGTGGTTTTCCTTTGAGTTCAGACCTATAAAGAGTAACTCATACAGATCCAGGAATATATATGGTCCCACAATTCCTCAATGTAATTCCTGCAATACTGTTTCAATATAGCTGCAGCTCTTACATATAGCTCTTTTAAACACTTAGCACTACCCAGGCCCCATTGACACTGCTTCTGTTTCTGTTATTTTTGACTTGGAAAGCGTTCAGTGTTTCCTCCTGCTTCCAGTTTCCCATCATCTTCCAGGAAGACTTGTTTACTCCTCTAATGTTGCCCACATTTTTGTTTTCCTAGAGCAGCCTTTTTTATTAGAATTCTGTTGTTAACCCTTTGCTGTATGCTATTTGCATAGTGACAGTCATTTGCTTTATGCACCAACCATCTGTGGCCTTACACTTGTGGTCTCTTCAAGGTTATATTTTTAAATATTTGAGTACTTTGTTCAATCAAACTGTATCCCTCTATTCAAGGGAAACCTCTTGAGGGAAGACTTTTCTCATTTCATTAGTTTCTCAGTCTTAATCCTTTCCATTTTATCTGCATCTTTGCTTAGTTTTTTTTCCTGCAAAGTATCTTACTATATTAAATTATTTCATTTTGTTTGCTTTCCCACTCATTTACTCTATAATTTACTTATTGGACTGTAATCTAGAAATCAAGCTCACTGATAATAATATTATCCTCAAAGTAGTTTTTAAGTAATTGTTCCAACAATTACTTTAATTAAATAATTAAATAAATATTACTTTTGTCATTGAAAGTTTCAGGAGTTTAACTCTGGAAAATCCAATAGTGTAATCTAGTTATAAAAGCAAATTGTTTGTTCTTGTGTGTGTGTGCTATGGTTGTCAGAAATTATTTGATTCATTGTGAAGAATTCTATGTTCAAACTTTGATTTGGATCAAATGATTAATGTTCATGTAAATATGAATTATACAAAACTCTTTATTTAACAATACCAAGTATAGAAATGCATTTAATGATACTCCCCAGTGGTTTCAATGCCTTTGACTTCCACAGAATGTCCTTGGGATGAGGTCAGCACTTCTTTATCAAAAAAAATAGACAGGTAAAAATAAAATGATTTATGCCATGTGCTTCATGTTCCTAGCCAGTCTTGTTTTTAGAAATCCTTACCTTCTTCCTTAGCATTACCTTTTCTTTGTCCCCTAGGTCTATGATCTTATTGTCACAACCAAACAGTCACCCATCTTGTTTGTTTTCTGAAAACACTAACCTTGATTATACCACTATCAGTTTTACAAAATCCTCTTCTCAGCTTTGGAATGATTTCAGTGACAGCACTCCTGGATATTTTCAGTAATGTTTAGTGTATGACTGACTTTGGCAAAGGTGATGATGGTCTGGCCCTCTTGTCAGTGTGCTAGGGCCTGTCAGTGTCCCGGAGCCAGGACTCCTACTGCTGACCACTGAGTATGCTAGTCATACCCTTTACCAAGTTTCCCAGAAATGTCATTTCAATGTTGCCACTTAGTTCTTTGGATTATGTGTGTTTATTTTATTTTATTGGCAGATTTTGAAAAGAATTTCATTGCATCTAGGTCACTCTTACCATCCAAACCCTCATACTCCTTTTTACTCCTCCCGAAATCATTATTTAAAAATATGTAAACACACACACACACACACACACACACACACACACTTTTGAATGTATATATCCTACTGAGTTCATTTAGTTTTGATCATATCCATATGTGTCTAGGATTGATCACCTTGGACTGGTTCTACCCTCGGCTCTTCATTTAGGGGTGGGACTCTATAGAATTTCCTTCTCTTCATTTGAATGACAGCTAGTGCTAGCACGTTGGTCTTATTCAAGCAACAATACTGTTGAGAGTTTATAGGTGCATTTTTTCCCTGTCAGGTCTAGGAACATGATCTATCTACAAAAGACCTGGGCCTCTAACTCTTTAATCTTTTTAATTCTTGTTTTATTTTTATCAACCTGTTCTCTCTTTCTTGAATTTCAATTTTGAATCACTTTATTTTCTGTCGTACAAATACTGTCTATTATAGTCTTTTATTACCCCCCCTCCACTATTCACATCTAAGGCTTGGTTTCAGACTTTCTTCACTACTAAAACAAAGATAGAGAGGATGAATTCTTGGGTGAGAGTTCGTGGGCACCATTGTGAGTTCTAAGCAGCTGATATAAAATTTTAATCACTACCAGCAAAAACATACTTGAAATTTCTGGCTGTTCTCACTTTATGTAATTTATTGGCCATTGTTTGGCCTTTAAATATATTGACTAGAGAGATGGCTCAGTAGTAAAAGTACTGGATACTCTTCCAGAAGATCAGGGTTCAATGCCCGATACCCGTTTAGTGAGCAAGAACTATCACTCAGTGACTCTAGCTCCAGGGAATTGAAAACTCTTATGACTTCGCAATCATTGCACACATGTGTTAAACAAACACACATGCAGTCAAACACCCATATACTTAATAATAAGTAAATCATTAAAAACATGAGGTATACTGCCTGACTGACTGAATACTGTCAATTATGAAAGAAGTTACATATATGGTGACACTTTATAGGTATAGTTTCTACTAAGAGACATAACATGGCTGCCAAATGAGAACAGCAACAAAAATACCAAAATAGAAGAAAAACTCAAGAGGCTTCAACCTTATGCATAAAGTACAAGCAACTGAGTAAACCTTGGAGCTTGAGAGTTGGTCCTACCCAGGAAAGAGTACACACAACCATACAGCTGGTTGCTTTTCCAGTGCCAAATGCTCCACCCTGGAAACATACATTCATGTAATGTTTTGAGGACTCAGCAGGTTATATTTAGGAAGATTTATGTATATATGTAGAGGTTTATACACACACCAATTAAAGAAAAACAGGCTATGAATTTGAAGGAGAGTGGAGAGGGAGGAAAAGAAAGGGAGAAATATTGCAATTAAATTACAATTTCAAAAGCAAACAAAAAATCAGGAAAAAGAGAGGACTTGATTGGGAGGGAGGGATATTGATAGGGTGAATGAGTGGGAGGTAGATAGCAGTGGGTAGTATGACCAAGAACATTGTTTGCAATAAAAGGTTTTCACAGAATAATAAATAAATATATTTTGATTAGATAATCACTGGAAAAAATCAGACATGAAGTCATGAAGTTTGAAGTCATAAATATTTTTATAACCTAATTTGAGATTTAATCATCTTCTATTTCAGTTAGAATAAATTTTCTTACACACACATGAACTCTCTCGCTCTGCAAAGGTAGTGTAGTTCTGTATTGAAAATATCCAGTCAAGAAGATTAGCTATTGTTTATTACTTTCACACGCCATTCAAATCAACGCTGGTCATCCAGTTAGTAAAATATTTTTTATCGCTTACTATTGTAGAAGCAAAGCATTTAAGAATTTTAACTTGCTTTTATTTCATGTGAACATGCTTTCATATTTTAAATATTATCTTCAATGAGTAATCAAATTTTTCTCTATATATATATTATATATAATCAATATATATATATGTATATGTATATGGCTATACATCACCTTCAAATATATTGTACTTGAGGAATGAATTTCTCACATTTATTTTTCAGTACTGGGGTGTGAACTTAGGCCCTTCATAATGATAGGCAAGCTCTCCATCCTGAGCTATATCCCCAGAATTTACACACACACACACATACACACACACACACACACACACACACACACACACACACACACACACTCTTAAGTCTAAGCTTCTGAGACATATATAAAACTCATGATCCTTTTGATTCAGACTCCAGAGTAGAAAGGATTACAGGTTTGTTTTTAAAGTATGGAAATTATATATATTTATGAATTATAAAGTAGTATTTTGAAATATCTATACCTTAAGGGATAACTGAAACACAGCCTATAGTGTAATAGTTCACATGCATAATTCAATGAGGATACTTAAAATCTGCTCTGTGAACAAGTCAATCATGTTATATTCAATTATTGACCACATTCCCTTTGTTGCACAATAAGCCACTTGAAATTTCTCTTCCCAACAAGGTATTTTTTATTATAACCTGGGAACTGATTTTATCCAAATATCTAGGTCTCAGGTCACTATACAATAAACACATGATATGATTCTTGCCTATGATTTCCCATTCCCTAAGAAACTCTACCCCAAAAATTATATTTGTGTTTTATTAATATGTATTATGAATCCCTATTGTGAATGAGGTACATTCATATGAATAAATAAGGTACAGTTTGACCTTTTGAGACTTGTATGCAACATGGACTGTTCAAGTGAGCAAAGCCACTATTTACTCTCATGGTTTCTTTACGCTTAGAAGCCCTGGGCTCTGTTCTTCTGCATCATTTTAACCCTATTCAATTACTATTCCCATTCTATTTATTGTATCTTCATCTTGCAGCATTTATATATTACAAATGGCCAGAGGCTATAGAACAAATTCTTTAAGATTTTCTGTAATTATTCAGACATAAAATTATGCAAACTTTTGAATATGGAGTTTGGAGATTGTGGTTCAGCATTAGCAAGGAATCTCCTTTTGACCTTTAAAAAAGGCTGTCTGCTTAAATGCTGGCACCCGAGAGAACACAGACTTGTGAGTAGCAAAAGTTGTCTCTCAAGCACCTGTAGCCTTCTTTATGAAGTAGGCATCCTGAAATCTGAAGGCACCCATAGACTTCCTTACGAAGTAGGCATCCAGAATTCTGCAATTTTCCGGTAAAACATACAACTTCTAATGTCTCTATGCACAGCTTTTTTATGTGTAAGGAACAACTTCTCATCTATTGGTTAAATTGAATATGGATTATCCTGAGATTATCCATATATTTCTTGAATTTCAAATGTGTACTTTGAAGTATATTATTGATGCCTCTTTCTTGAAGTCATAAGCCTGAAAATCTTCATACTATCGTGTCTGTGGTCTGTCAATATGTTAATTAAAAAAATTACAAAAAGTAATATTACATGTACTTTACAGTTGTAGCTTATTTATCTACTATTAACAAAAATTTAAGCTCATTTTGAAATTTTTGACTGACCTCTGCAATATAAAACATTTTCCATATATGTGGAATATATGTATATATGAGAAATATACATACGTGCATATATATTCTTTAGTCTATTGACCAATCTAATATTTACCATTGAATGAATTCTACATAATGAATTCTACATAATATTCACCTATTAAAGATTTGAGTAAATATAAAAATAGTTTTTACAAAAGAACATTAAGAAAATAAGCCATATAACACTGTGGCATCCATTACAAATTTGAAATAGTAAGTTTTATGTCTGATGTCTGAAGCTAAATTCATTGTGTTTCTACAAAATTTGATTCTTGTATATTTAAGCATATTATTTTAAGCTTAGTATTAAATAATCCAACATGTATTTACAGTCCACAAATTTATACATGGGATTAATAAAATATTGAATAACTTTCTAAAAAATAGTATATTTCTGGATATCCTGAGAAACTTCCACAAAAAGAAAATTTCAAGATACATATTGTCAATTAGGCAGATGCCAAAAACAAAAGATTAATATGTTCCCTTCTACAGAACTGAGAGTGTACAATACAGAAAAATATCAAAATATCCATTTAGCTAAATTAATTATCTATGTTTCCTTTATTCTACTACTGTGACAAAATTATGCTACCCCTCTCCAATTCAACTGCTTTCCAAGACCTTCTGGTATGGATATTGGGAATGTTAGTTCAAAGTCAGGCTGTATAGACAGAACATGTCCTCTGTCATTTAAATTTTAACAAGGATTGGAATGTAGTTGAGTTGATGGAGTGTGTCCCTAGAGCATGCAAAGCTCTGGTTTTCTATCTGCAGAACTGCATAAACCAAATATAGTGGCACATGCCTGTAACCCAGGGCTCAGGAGGTCGAGGCAGGAAGAACAGAAGTTCAAGGTCATCCCCAGGTGTAGAGTAAATTCAAGGCAATCCTGTCTCAAATCAATAAAAGTAAGCAAACAGATAACAGACTAAAGAGATGTCTCTGTAGTTAGGAGCACTGCCTGCTCTGACAGAGGACAGATAGTCAGATCCCACCAACCACATGGCTGCTCACAACCTTCTATAACTCCAGTTACAGGGGATATGATATCTTCTGGCTTTTGCAGGCACTGCACACATGTTGTGCATTCACAAACATGAAGGCAAACTCATATACAGAAAATAAATGTAAGTAAAATCTTTAAAATGAATAAAGAAAATAAAACTAGTAGGAATTGTTCAGCCTTTCAATGCATCATATTGAGACATGATGTGTATGCCTCTTGTGTCATGTTGAGATCAGAATGAGCATGCAGAATTCAAACATTTAGTATTTAATAATGTACTGTTAACAGTTGTTGGCTGAGGTTTCTGTCCTGCTCAGTCCTGCAGCCATTAAGTCCCAAAGAATCACAAAGAGGTCTATGTCAATTACAAACTGATTGGACCATTAGCTCAGGCTTCTTATTAACTAATACTTATAACTTACATTAGCCCATAATTCTTGTCTGGCTAGCCATGTGGCTTGGTAACTTTCTTGGCGAGACAGTCACATCTTGCTTGCTCTGTGTCTAGCTTCCTCTGCACTAGGTGACAACTGCAGACTGAAACTTCCCTCTTCCCAGAATTCTTGTTGCTTAGCCTCTGCTTCCTGCCTGGTCACCCCACCTATACTTCCAACCTGGCTACTGGCCAATCAGAGTTTAAAAAATACAAATGACAGTGTACAGACCATTGTCCCACAGCACTTGCTTGTTTGTTTCCCAGCCACCCAGACTCCAGAAATAATCACACAGAATGTATACTATTTAAATCACTGCTTGGCCCATTAGCTCTAGCTTCTTAATTGCTAACTCTTACATCTTAATTTAACCCATCTCCATTAATCTGAGCATCTCACCACAAGGTTGTGGCCTACCTCTAAAGTTTCAGCGTGTCTGTCTTTGGCAGTGGCTCCATGGCTTCTTTCTAACTCCTTCTTTCTCCTGGCATTCAGTTTAGTATTCCCCACATACTCTTATTCCCTGCACAGTTTCTTTATTAACCAAAGGTATTCACAGCATACAGAGAGGAATCCCACATCAAATAGTGGCTAATCTATTGTTTTGATGACGGTTATAAAATTAAGTTGTTTAGTAAGTAAAATACAAGTTAAATTGACTCACAGAAAAGAAAGCCAACAATCGTGTTGAGAATGTATCTCATGAAGCACAGAAATGACATGTGAAGATTTCTTTGAGAAATATCCTGAAGCTGAAGCTGTGTTCTCAAGATCTGCTTCTAAATCCAGAACTCTGAATACTGGAAATGACGTGAAACTGCCCGGACAGACAAGTTTTGTTTTGTTCAGTCTACAAATGTGAACAGTCAATGAAACAAAATAATTTCTTTGTGAAGATACCTGTGTTTGACTTTCAGCTATTCTGGGATCACATGAATTCCTTTGAGTTTTGAGGTACTCATCATGACATTGAATCTTATTTAACATATTAGAGATAAATATGATAAGGCTACAACCTTTCTGACATTGTTTTGGATCCCAGCCATGTCAACAATCTAGTTCTTATGTTCCTAGAGAAGAGAAGTTTGCTTCAAAGTGCAAGGATTGTGATCAAGAAGCAAAAGTTTGAGCTGGGTGGTGGTGGCTCATGCCTTTAATCCTAGCACTTGGGAGGCAGAGACAGGCGGATCTCTGTGAGTTAGAGGCCAGCCTGGTCTACAAGTGCTAGTTCCAGGATAGTCTGCAAAACTACAGAGAAACCCTGTCTCAAAAAGCCAAAAAACAAAAAGTAAATAAAAAATAAAAAAAATAAAGGTTCATTTCTACAGGCAAATGAACAAAAGTAGAATAAGGGACACACCGGAATGGGAGGCATACGATGCAAGGAAGCATCGGCAAAAATCTGTCTCTAGTTTCTAGACTTAGTAATTTTGATCTACTGTGTCTTCTTCCTCATACTGCTTCTAGGGATGTCTACAGTGTCCTCGAAATAGGCAGAGTCTTTCATAGAAGCCATTCTTACCCTCAATACACTCTGTTACAATTTGATGCATTAGAAGGGCTAATGCATGCAAAGGTGTAACTGTCTGTAGATTTGAGACACTTGGTAGTGGAGAGAGCCTTGTATTTTCTATCCAGGTAGATACTTCATGGGAATGGTCCATAGCCTGTGGAAATAGTCTTGCTATTTGTCCTAGATTCCCATCCTTCCCCTTTTTCTAGACAGTGTCATACCCAGTTTCAAGCCTTCTGATTTATCTTCTCCATTGTCTTTGTCGTTTATGTTTTAACTCTAATATTCCATTTAATTCCAACATTTGTTTTAATTGTAACACTATTAAAAGCAATGTGTAGAAATGCAATTAAAAGTATTTTATAATTGTTGAAAAATTAATCCTCATTTATAAGGTAATTACATATTTGGTCGTCTGTTTGCTCTTCATTCCCTTTTATTATCAACACTAAAATTCAAATTGGATCATACATAATCAATCAAATAGACTAAAAAGCATTTGAAGTAATATCCTGTCACTAAGTTGCCTTTGGGGAACTGTATAATTGGTCTGCTTCACTAGACAGTCAAATACATGCAAATGTGTTTAGTGCTTGTGACTCTCTAAGGTAGTCCCCGGAGCTCATACTGCCAGCTCAGTGCACTGTCACAGGTAGACGACTTCATATATTTTAGAATAATATATAGTATAAGAAAACTGTCAAGAAAAAGAAACGTTTACCAATGAGTTAAAAAAAAATAACTGATGGGTCATTTTAAATGATAGCTAGCTCCAGTGCCCTGCTGCTTGGGGATACACAGAAAATGTTGTGAATAATTCCCTCTTCATCTAGAAAGGGGTGCAAAGTACTTTTTTCTTCTTAAGTATCAGTTAAAATCTCTTTTGCATTCTCTCTGATCTTAGGGTTTTGATGTTATGTGCAATGAACGGAAACATTGCATTACAAAAAGAAATCTTTATACAGTTGACAGCTTGTAGGTCTCCGAGGAATCTATTCAATTAGTGCCTTGTCTTGGCTCCTCAGAGTACCTAAACTCTCATGGAATTACAGATGTTTTAGAGATTACATCTAATGAACTAGAAAAAAATTACAATCCTGTCCTTAAAACAGATGGTAAAACAAAAACTGGTTTCCTGCATGTGCAAAAGCAGTTGTATTTAGAACTTAGTATCTTCCTCATCCACACTTAAAATATATTATCAGGATTCATATTTATGATCATATAACTGCAATTTTAATCAGATCTATCAATAGCTACCATGACTGTGACTTCAACCTGCTGATCTTCCAAGGGGAACAAGGTAAATCCAATCTCTTGTGGAAGAGATAGGCCTTGAGTTACATATTAATAGTGTAAATCCAGTATTGAACTTATGTAGGCTGGAGTAGATCCTTAGGAAATAGCAGTAGATTGTCCAGGTAAGTGTGACAGTTTAGCTTTATAGGAATAAAAGATGAGAGAATTTATATTGGTTATAGAGAACAAATAAAAAAAGTGCTATGAGATTAAAATATAACCAAGAAAAAAGTATATAATTGAATACAGACATTTAAAAAGGTGGGGGGAGAGAAAGGAATAAAATTGGAGGTGTAAAGTTATGATTCATGCATTTTGGTCTTCCCATACCTGTACCTTTGCAGTTTTGCAAACTTATTTAATTTTACACTACTGTCTTGCCATCCACTTGTAGTATAAGCTTGATTCCAGGTTACCTATGTTGATTGATCTCTACTCTGGAAGTTAGTCCTGACTGCAGCGTTCAGATGGTCCATTTGTCTACAATCCTGACAGGCTTATGTGTCCATATATGACCCACAGCGGGATAGTCACTCATTTAATGGCCCCAATCTGCTCTGAATTTTGCTCTCTATGCATTATGTGACAACTTATATGTCCTGGAGACCTATGCTACATCTCAATGTGGTAAGAAAAGGCCTAGAGAGTTGTTCTGGTGCTCAACTGTTTGTTGGTGATCTCTGTTTGTCTCTTTCTCCTGGTTAGTTGTATCACTGAAATTATTGGGGAGATGGCTTAGTTGGAAAAGTGTTTGCACCATAAGCATGAAGATTCAAAGAAACTGTGCCTCAAGCACCCACGTGGAAACTGAGGCATGGTGGTGCACATCTGGAATTCCCAATCTGAGGAGCTACAGAGGCAGGAGGAACCCTGGGGCATTCTGGCAAGCGTAGCAAAAATTAAATGAATTTGTGTTCATTCAGAAGCTCTCTCTATTAAGAAAATAAGGTAAATAGTGGACCGAGATTCCAGATGTTGACTTGTGGGTTTCATACACATGTGAATACACAACCACACACACACACACACACACACACACACACACACACACACACACACACACACAACCGTGCAAACACATACACACAAATAAAGTTTAAACAAAACTTGAAAATGGTAAGTCTTTGGTTCCTATTGGAGTGAGTATTGAATCAGAATTTTTTTTTTCCTTTGGTGGTTTTCCACATAAGCATTTTCACTATCATTCACATGTAAACAATTCCAGGAACTCAGGCTTTTAGTCTCTGAAGGAATGAACCATTTTCATTAAAAAGTCTGTCATGAGAAACGTATCTCTATGGATACATGAAAGGGAACATTAGTTGAATAGTTCTTAGTTCTTACTTTCAATTGTCTATTTTTAATTTGTAACTTCTGTTCCTCCATCAATATTCATTCAGAAAAAACATATTATGTTAATGTACTTTCTACAAAAGTCTTTATTGCAGAATATTAGAAAATTGTTTGGTTATTAATTTTTTTATTTAATACAATTTTATAATATAACCTATGACACATACTAATATTTTTATTTGTGGTCTATGTGTAGGTGTGGACATCTGCATGTAGTTGCTTTGAATGTGGAAGTTAAGGTTGATACAGAGTATCTTAGTCAACTGCTTTCCATCCTATATTTGAGGAAGGTATGTCACTGTATCTGGAGTTCACTGATTTGGTTACAGTAACTGGCCAGCCCACTCCAGGAATTGACCTGTTACTGCTCCTGCACAGCACTTGGGCACAGATGCATACAAACTTGGTTGACTTTTTATGTGGGTGCTGAAGAGATGAACCCATGTTCTCATATTTGAGCAGCAAACACTTTATTGACTAAACCATCTACCAAACCCCTTGATATTTTTAACCTAAAAGAAAATTAATTTGTTGTTACTAATTGTTATTAAATCCCATGCTCAATATTATGCCTGGGTTTGGGCTTCACATGGGTAAATTAATGCACACAATTCTTAAAAAAAGCAATCATTACTTGCGAATGGAATACTGAGTTCAGGGAAAACTCAGTATTGTTTGTTAGGTTATATTCAGTAAATGAGAAAGGCAAAATTCAAAATTAAAACTCTATAATGCAATTCTCAGGATCACTTTGTTGTAAAGTAGAATACTCACAAATATGTACTATATTAATATTTTCATTCAGTTTCCTTGAAGATGTTTTGTTGGACTTTTTACAACTATCATGTACTTCATAATGATTTATGGTAAATACATTTTCTAATTTTAGTTCAAGAATGGAAATAATTGGTTGTGTTTTGCCATTAATGTTTTAAGTATCAATAAATATATGCATCTACTTACAATGATATTATATTACTTTTAACATGTTTGTTATATATTAAATTTATGCTATTAATTTAACTGCAGTTGTTAATTGTGGTTATACATACCCTGAAATATTTTAAAATTTGTTTATATTTTTATTTTTAATGAGAAACTAATGAATTTGATAAAAACTACATGAATTGTGAGGATGTTATTTAATAGAGTTTTATGTTTAGGTCTAGAAAAATAATTTGATCAACACATGGAATTCATATGTAGTTTTCTTCTTCATAAAGGATGATGCACAATAAAATGCTATGAAACATTTCAATTTCATGTGTTCTGTGAAAAATCCTAAGAGATTACATGCTGAGAGGACAGAGCTGCAGGCATCTCATTGCTGTGATCACTGTGTGGCAGTGCCGCTAAAGGTCTTTCCCATAAGATACCAACCTCAAAATTTCAAACTTACTTGCAACTTAGAATTTCTTATAGCCTAATTAGTTCTGTGTCCTCAGTTGAAAATGAAAGTTCAAATAATGAGAGGTAATCACTTAATATAGTTGTTACTAAGCCTCTTTTCAATCCCTCCTGATTTTTCTACAGGGGGCTAGAAAGCATAAGGTTTATTCCTTAGATGAACCTTCTAAGGATGAATAGAGAGGTTAAGAGGGGCATGATAAATGGGAAAGGAAAGAAGAAAGAGAAATGCAAAGGACAAGAAAGAGACCCTTTTTTTCATTAATTCTTCTCTTATACAATACATCCAACTGCTGTTTCTCCTCCCTTCTCTCATCCAAGTCATCCCCACCCCGTTCTCCCCCAGACACACTCCTCCTCTGTTTCCCTTCAACTGAACATAGCATTACAAGTTACAGAAGGACTAGTCACAAACCCTCATATTTCAGGCAACCTAGTAGGAAGAAAAGGGCTCCAAGAGAAGGCAAAAGAGTCAGAGACACCCCCACTCCCACTGTTAGGAGTCCCAGGGGAACACCAAGCTAAACAACCGTAACTAGCATGCAGAGGACCTAGCTCAGACCCATTCAAGTTCTGTGATTGTTACTTCAGGCTCACTGTGCCTCTTTTATCCCTCTTTAATTAACGTCTTTGGGTCATGCTAGAAGAATATTTCTTAAAACTTGACTTGGAGATGAGAGGGATAGTTAACAACTAGGATTCATTTTTGTTATCATGTTTAGCGTGATCATGAAAAATAATGGGTTTCATTTTGGAGTATTAGCATGCATATACACAAACACACAGTTAAGGATACACAAATAAAGACAGATTGTAAATTAACAGTCTATATATGAGAAAAAACGTGACTTTGTCCTTCTGAATCTGACTGATTTTGTTTAACATGATATTCACTTGCATCAATATCCTGAAACTGTGATTATTTCAGTTTTTCTTTATAGTTGAATTAAAAACTCTATTGCTTGTACTCACTATATTTCTTTATTCAATCACACATTGATGTGCATCCAAGCTGGTCAAATTTCTTTGTTGGGACAATTTGGAGTCCTGGCCTCCAGCTGCTTTTCCCTGCTAGAGATCTTTCCTTTCCTTCTGATTTGAGTTACTGAAAGCGGTGTCATAGTTGTTTACCAGCTCAGTTTCACGAGCACGTGTTGCCTTGAGGATCAGAGGATAAGGTTTTCACCTGTTGGCCCACTTGACTGTTGGGTATGTAAGCCTCCATGGTGCTACTGAATAAAGGGCTTCTTACCAGTGACTACAGGTCCGTGTCTCTGTCGCGGTCTGTCTGTCTGTCTCTCTGTGTGTGTTGTCTGTGTGTCTTTGTGTGTTTAAATCTCCAACCCCTTGCCCGAAGCTCGCGAACATGTATGGTAGCGCACAGAGTGCAGACAGGCGTTGTGCGCTGCATTTCTTAGCTACATTAAGTAGTGCACCAATACAAATGGATGTACAGGATCTTTCTGGTATATCGGCTAAGAATCCTTTCGATATAATAACTGAGTTTTATGGCAGCCCTATTTTAATTTTTTTATGGAGCATCCATACTGACTTCCATATTGGCAGTACCAATTTGCTTTCCCACTGAGCCTTGTAAAATAGATTCTCTTTGTCCACACCTTAACAAAATCTATTGTCAGTTGTTTCTTGATGATAGCTGTTTTGGTTAGGATGAGAAAGAGTCTTGATATAGTTTTAAACCAATCTTTAAAAATGTTGTAAAGTTTAAAAATACTTATTGGATATTTATATTTTTAGTTTGAGAGCTGTCTATTCAGTTCATTATCCCATTTATTGATCAGATGACTTCAAGATTTTCGATGTTTAAATTTTGCAGTTCTTACTATAGTATATGTAGAAAACCCCTGAGTTTAGCTGGCAATGGCTTATTTTCATTCTATATGCAGATTCTTCTCTAGTAGTGATTTTTTTTGTTACTCAGAGGCTAATTACATTTGTCTCTTCTTGGGATACTTTCTTTACTATTGGGGTCTTACAAAGAGTTCTTTTTTTGTTTTACATTTTTTTAAAATTTTACATTCCAACCCCAATTTCCCCTACCTCCCCTTCTCCTGTTCCCCCCACCCCAATCCTTTCCTTTACTTACTCCTTAGAGAGGGTAAGGCCTTGCTTAGGAAGTCAATAGTCTGGCATACCAAACTGAGGCAGGACCAAGCTCCTTCCCCCTGTATCAAGGTTGAGCAAGGTATCCCACCATAGGGAATGGACTTCAAAAAGCCGGTTCATGCACCTGGGATAGGTCCTAGTTACATTGCCAGGGATATTCCCCCAACAGATCAAGACATCACTGTCTCCTACATTTAGAGGGCATAGTTCAGTCCCATGTAAGTTCCTCAGCTGTCAGTCCAGAGTCCATGAGCTCCCACTAGCTTGGGTCAGCTGTCTCTGTGGTTTTTCCTATCATGATCTTGATCCCTCTTGCTCATATGATCCCTCCTCCCTCCCTTCAGCTGAACTCCAGGAGTTCAGCCTGGTGCATGGCTGTGGGTCACTGCATCTGCTTCCATCAGTTACTGGATATAGGCGCTATGGTGCCAATTAGGGTAGTCACTAATTTAATAATGTGGAAGACCATTCAGGCACCCTCTCCACTATTGGTAGGAGTTTTATCAGGGGTTATCCTTGTGGATTCCTAGGAAAGTTCTTACCTATTTTTGAGTCATAGGTTGTTTTCTTTAAATTTTCTTTTAGCTATTCCATGGTTTCTGGAATTAAATTAAGTTCTATGATCCATTTTGCATTAAAATTTGTACAGGGTAAAAGATAAAGCTCAAGTTTCATTCTGCTATTCAGTTTACCCAGCCATTTGTTGAAGAGGTTTTTTTATTTTTTTCAGTACGTTTGTCAACTTTGAAAAGAGTAGGTGGTCATAAGGGTTAAATTCTGTAGCCACTACTATATTGTGTTGGTGTACGTGCCTGTTTTAGTCAGTATCATACCGCCTTTCGTTACTGTGTCTACACAAACAGACACATACACAGAGTCACAGAGTTTGAGATCAGGTACTAAATACTGCTAATGTCTTTCTACTTAGACCCACTTTGGCTATTCAGAATCTTTTGTTTTTCCACGTGAATTTTAGGATTAGGCATCTAGCTCTGTGAAGAATACTCTGAAGTTTTAACAGCCACTGTGGTAAAGGTGCAGATTATTTACAACCATGATGCCAGTTTTACAATACTAATTTTGCTAATAGTGAGCATGGGAAGTCTTTCCATCTCCTAGTGTGTAATTCAACCTTTAGGTGCCTTAAATTTTTCATTTTGAAGTTATTCCTTCTCCTTTATTAAGTTTATGTCTGTGCATTTTATTTTCCCTAAACTATTGTAAATGATAATTTTTCTATTGATATTTTTGTTTGGGAAATTTCATCAAAGATATGCATAAAACTGTTAGTTTGCATATGATGATTTTTATCTCCTGCTACAATAGTGAACTTATTTTTCTATCTGAAAATTTGGCGGAATCATTAAGTATCTCTTAAGTGCAGGGTTATATCATTTTACAGTAGAGGTACTTTGATGTCATCCATTCTTAACTGTACTTAACTGTGGAGCCCATTGCTTATTGGCCAGCTACTCCTGAATATGAAATCTGCCAAAGAGTGGTTGATATACAACATTGTTATTCCATTGGAGAAAATTGATTCCCTTTTCTAAGAGGTATGACAGTTCCATTGCTAATTTTCACCTTAGTGACTACATTTACATTTGTTCATCCATCAGTTGTTCATTTTTTACACATAAAAACATAAAATATATACATATATGAAGGTGATCTAAATGAAATCCATCAAATAATAGGGAGGTAGACAGAAACCTAACTTGCCATCTCTTGTCACCAAACAAAGCATCCAGTACCAGGCTTCAGTTATGTCTAATTGTATTGTTGGCCAAAAGGGTCCCATGGGACTCCACAGACAGCTGAGACTGTTGCCAAGACTGTCAGTTACTCTCCACACATTGACAGCAAGGCCGCATTGCTGAAGACAACACCTATATGAATCATTGACCACGGAGATGTCAAGTTGGTGACTATATAGAGCCTTTACCCTATGTTCCATCATCTTTGTTACAGAAAGATACTCCATATGCTATCAAAAGAGAAACATGAACACAAATCCAGTCAAACCCGTTACTGTAATTCTGTACTTCTGACAAGATATGCTAGGACAATTGTGGCCCAAAGCTTGTGGGAGTAACCAACCAATGACTGATCTGACCTACAGCCCACTCCATGATATGGAACTCACTAGATACTGCTTGGTGACCAAGAACCTTAGACTAGATATCCCACAGATCTAAGGCAAAACTGGTCTAACAAAAGAAAAATATTGTAGCTATAAAATGATTCCTAATGATATTCTCTTGTATTCATAGACCAGTGCCTTGTTCAACCATCATCAGAGAAGCTTCCTCCTGCAGAAAATGGGAACAAATACAGAGATCCATATCCAGACATTACATAGAGAGTGAGAGACCATGGAACACTCAACCTAAAATATACCATATAGTACTAATGCAGTATGTGTGTGTTTGTGTGTGTGTGTGTGTGTGTGTGTGTATACTGTATGGAACACAATACTGATTATATATGTATACATATTGCAATTATTGTTATGTTCGTTTTTTAAATATGGAGCTACCTGATTTATATCTTTTAATTAATTTTGTTTAGTGTCTGCTTAGCAGATATCAGATCATCTATGTTATCATGTTGTCAAATTCTGATATGGACTTCTATCCTTGGACTCTCAGACTTGGGCAGCCTTATTTGTCAACTTTTTATTAGTTTATTGTTTCACACAGCAGAGAGTTCAAAATTAATTTTTCAATCATTAGCTAGTGTTATCTATTTTCACTTAAAATTGTTATTAGAGGATGTTTACTGCTTTTGGTGATCTTTTCGCTACAACTTAGTTCCTAATTCATTGGCTTTTACCCATAAGAGTTAGTCCTATTCAAATAGATACTTATATTCAGTATTTCTTTTAATTAACATCTTGTTTCCACAGGCATTTTTTCCTAACAGGATGAATTAACTGCAACCAAATTTAATTTCTATTAAATAATTCAATAGAAATCAGCTAATATGGTTTATGTTAATAACTGGCTTGGTAATAATTTTAAATTTATTATCTGAAGAAATTAACTGAAAAAACTCAGTTTTGAATTCTTAAATTTTAATTTTATAGGATGTCATGATAGTTTAAAGCTATAAGAACCAGAAATTATGCCATTCTCATTCATGATGACATAGAAGAGTCAAAATATTATATAAATTAGGTGTGAAAAAAAGAAAGCCTAGTCTTGAAATATAGTGTATATTTTCTTAATCTCTATATTGGAAACCTGGATCAAATAAATGACCCTTGCCAGTTCATAACTTGACTACTTTAGAAACAACATTAGCAAACATATTTATAGTATAATTTAAGACATGAATCAGTAATGGTTGCTCTTAAGGAAAATTGATTGTCTGATGCCTGTCACAAGGCAACTCTTATTCAGCAGCTAAAGGTTGTCCATGATGCCAAGGATCAAACAGAATGAATGCAAGCTAGTGGCCTATTTATAGTACTATGATAAGGGCTGCGCATGAATATTTTATCATCTTTTACAGGACATTTCTAGGTAGTGAAATATTTTATCTTCTACTATATTCTAAATTAAAGAAAGGCATTTTATAAGTTTGGCTAGCTTTTAAAATTTACATTTTTAAATTAAAAATACAGTACCATCAATAGTTTTATGAATATAAATGGAGAGCACTTAAATTTCAACAGATTAATTGGGAAGAATTGTTATTAGTAGCAACGTCAATAATAGTATCATGAGTATTTCTTAGCATTATCTTTGGTATGGTTGAAATTGTCAGCATTTTTATATTGACATGGCCAGTCACCATGCTGTCATTAAACATTGCCTATGTATGAAATGTAGCTTATATACATAGATTGTGGGGAAAGAAGAATGCTTTATTTCTTAAATTTCTCCTTACAAATAATTTTTGACAAGTTAAAAATAACTTCTGTATTCCTTAATTAGTGTGAAAGGAACTCAGAATCTTAAGTTGGTGATATTTACCTGGAGCACACAACATCAAACACTTTTCTCATTATTTATGATACACATGAGGACATATGCATTTGATATTTGCTTATTTTCATGATGGATTCATCAGAGTAAAGTTTTTGCTTGAATATCTAATATGTTGAGGGGAGCCAGATGTGTGTAGTAAATGAATAACAAGAGATAAGTTCACACACTCCTTCTGCTGACATGGTGGTACAGCAAGAAGGGAGCTCCTAAAACTCTGCCTGCATTTCAGTTTGGTTCTTGTGAAACACGTGGTGCCAGTAGAAATCTAAATGAGACTTGATAATCCCCACAATGTACTATATTTCCAGCAGCAAGGACATTTCATGTCTCTGTTGGAGTGTGTCATCACAGCTATGTTTTCACCACACCAGTAGCTGGTGAGCGTTTCCTCCTGTGAGTCAACTCAGCAGTTGTGTCTGCAGCCAGCTGTTTTCATTTAAGATGTTTGGTTGATGAAATCACTCCACTGATGTTGAAACAGATTCTGTTCCATATTCTGTTAAATAAGCTAATATGTGAAAAGCTTTTCAACAAGTTCTTGGAAGATAGTGACATGGAATATGATGTTATCTATTTTTTCATGAAATAAAGGGCTGATTCTATTGGTGAAATTTAAGATGATACTCTGAAATTGCCTCACTAGCCTTAAAATGCCTACTCAATAGCACACATTGTGTAAACCGTATTCATCAAAGTAATCGCTTTGGATTATTACAGATTTCAATGTTTGATTGTATAGACTAGGAGATATTGTATCTTGGAGAATATAGTTGAAGTATAAATAAAGGTTGCATGTTCTATCATGTAAAATTTTTATTGAGTATAGTTGTGTATGTTAACTGCAGCCACCTTTGATGGTTTTGATGTCTTTCTTTCTAGGCTGTTGCTTTCCTTTTTGGGGATGAATGTGGAGTGGATGTGGGGTGGGAGCAGGGGTTGCCACAGAAGCACTCCATGTCCCTCTTTCTCAATTTTAAGGGTGCAGTCTTTGATACCAGTGCAAAAATAGCTTCCTTGCCCTTTACAGCCAGTGGGATCATGGATCATGGATTTCTACATGATTCCTGACCATTGAAGAGAACTCTTAAAACTTGTGATAAGGATACTGAAGTGTAACCCCCAACAGTAGATGACTTTTTGGAGTGGATGTGGATGGGGGAAGAACTCAGTTTTCTTTAAGGCTCTGGCCACTCGTCATATATTAGTGAGTATACAGGCATCACAAATTAGACCCCCCCTTTCTCTCTTTCTCTCTCTCCTTTTTCTTGGCAGTGAGAGGTAACAAGGGTGAGTGGGCAACAGACCTGGGAGGACTGGGAGATGGTCTTGATAAGGGTGCATAATGGGAAACTCCTGAATAAACAAAATATTATGCTAAAAAAGAGAAATAAATTACCATATTCTACAGGAAAAAAGTATGTCCATCTGTATGTTGTACATTCAAGGCACTTTGTCTGGGAGTTTGCCTCATAAACTAATAAAGTAGCTTTAAAAGTGACATGTGATTAAAACTCTATAGATGTTTATTTGAAAAAAAGAAAAAAATTAAGTAATAGTTATCTTTTATAATATTTTTTTTACCCAATATAGATTTGGATACATGTGTATATGTGTTTGTGTGTGTACATTCAAGAATGCTAATTATTTTAGAATGCAACACAATATAATAAATATAGAGAGGTTTGTAGGGAACCATACCAGAACATGAATAGTGGCAAATTTGAGAAATTCTGTATTGTATTAGCCAATGGTGCCCATGCACAAGCAACTTAATGGAAAGATTATACTTATGTAAGTAGTGATAAATTGCATGCATGCATAATTGAAAATTGTTGCTAAACTTGATGTTAGAAGAAGTCACCTCTTAACAGCTATTTCTAAAGTAACCTATAGTTTTCAAAATAAACTGTAGCTCCAAGTCTTTCAGGCGTCCATCTATAGTTTAGTAGCAATAGGTTCCATATAAAGAGGACCATGACAGAACATTGCGACCTTTATTTTTACATTTTACAAAAAGTTTCCTGCGATGACAGGACCCTTAGCAAAGTCAGATTAGATGCTTTTGTTTTTGCTTATCTAGATGTGGTTTCTAATGACGATTTCTCATTTGAGACCACTTTGAGGCCAACTGGGATTCAATAATAAATGCTAACAGAGGCATTATAGCTCAATTTACCCTAATTGTTTTAAATATGCATCATGGTGTGTAAACTCTTGAGGTTATCAAGGTACTGTATCAAGTTTAGTGTCATTGTGTAGACTTCTGTAGATCCAGAAGTAGATCCTCTCACCTGAAGATAAACACAAGAAACAACAACAAACAACAGAAAACAAAGACACACTGAAACCATCCAGCTTCTCGTCTTAGGGCTCTACGGATGCACCAATTGCATCAGGATTTGACGTTAAGCAGACATCTTCAGGTTGGAGCCGATTATAATAAATAAACAACTAATAAATCAAAAGACTGCCCCTAAGTATCACGGACTGACCAAATGAGTAAAGTAAAAAAAGATATTGAAATTCTGTCAGAGAACATCTGCTTTCTCAGTGGATAAAAATGCCATCGAGTAAAAGAATCTAGAGAGGGCTGTTGATGCCAGCAGAATTACTGAAATTCAGAGGGGTCCAGACTGCACCATTCTAGGTTTGTGTAGTGATTATGTTCTAAGATTTCTCTGAGTCTCACTTGTCTCAGATATATACTGGAACTCAAAATCCATTATTCCTCATGAGTAACATAAATAAAGTGCTTAGAGAAGGCCATTAGCAGCATTTTACACAAGAAATTAAAATATAATCATAACCATGACTGCTGTTATAATGTCATAGAGCCAGAGAGCATCTTTCATTGTGACCTTTGAGAATGCCCACCTACCTCTGACAAGGGTATGACTGAAGTTGTTTAAAAGGTATGGTTTCATTTTGTCTTTAAAGATTGGATAATGACTGCCTGTTCTTTAAATTTGCAATATGCCTGTCAACATATCATCTAGATCCCCTTGTGTCCTCTTTTGTCCCCTTCTAATCTATCCACATCTGTGAGAGACGAGTGTTCAAAAATGCTTGAGTTTCACATCATTCAACTCTGTTTACACAGGGACAAAAGGCCAGTGTGTAGCCCTGTAGTCTTGCTGAAGAACTCATGGATTCATGTTTCCTATGTTTAGAATGTTCTTCTCAATGTCCCCTCTCTCTTTAACCCTAAGAAGCACCAGAGAAGCCTTCATGATTTTTGTGACCATCCTTCCAGCTAGATCTCTTCTAAAACTATATGTTTTGTAATTACTATTTTTCAAAGCATTTCTTATCTAGGTATATGGGCTTTCACCTGTACTTCTGACATTTGGGAGGTCGTAGCAGAATGATTACCAGAATTTTAAGGCTAGTTTGGTCTAGTAAGGGATACCTTATTTTAAAAATTAAGATAGTAATAAAATAAAATAAGGACAAGTATTTGTTTTTTCATGATATATAGCATGGAAGAAGAGAAGTTTTTAAAACGTCTTCTTTGACCTTTTCATTTCATTTCTGGAAAATTCTGCTTCTCTTAAGGCTTTATATTTCAGGTCACCTTTTATGACCATTCCCCACTACTAACAATGTGCTTAACCAGCGCGATTTTACATTTCTACTTCATTTTCATATACACGACTATTCTTTATACTGTTCAATGACATATAATATAGGGACTGCTTCATGCATTCCTTGTAAATATCAAATTCCCATTAGGGGACATCACCCAATATTTTTAGAATAATCTACCTTGGATACTTTCTTTTTATTCCCTTTAAAAAACAAATCTTAGTTTTCTTGAGATATGCAAACTTATACATTCTTGTCATTTCAAACTCTGAGCTAGGTATCTCTGGGCAATTCCTCATCATCTATGAATGAGTGGACCAGAGGAAAGGACTCTTTCTTTGTCACCTTTGAATATACCTGGCCAGTGTAACTCACTAAGGACCATCTGGGCTTTAGCGATGTGACACTAAATATTCATGATACTTTATATTATAACTACATAGTGCTGTCATATAGACAGAGTTGCTACCGTCAAATTCCAAGGAAGAATTTTTAATACCTATCAAACAAATCTTCCCCATATTTATCCTTTAGAAAAAAAAAACCAACATCCTTAGCTTTTAAAAATTCAAACTGAGAATTTTGAGCTTGGAACAGAATCAGAACCAGAGCAATTCTTCTGTCCTTTGTGGGAAAAACAAGGAAGAAAATGACAGATCAAATGCCATTTTCCAACAGCAGGTTGAGTCAGAAAAATGAATAATTTAAAGAGATGATACTTTGTGGTTTTAATATCTTCAGTAGAGCGTCATGGCCTCAGCCCCCTTCTGCAGCACACACTGCCTCCTGACTCACCCTCAGCAGCAACAATCCGCATCAAAGTGATCGGCTCCTGGACGTTTCAGTCCATTAATATGACATTCTAATTAATCCACTTAAGAAGTACCATTGCTCCTAGTAGCTAGTGATCAAAGGAAAGCCATGATTAGGCATGTCAGTTGAGAAAATTTCATCAGTCCTCTGCTCCTTTAATGACTTCATTGTCAGAAAGCTGCATTGTTGAAACAGCAGACAGCTGTTCACCAGCGTTTCAAAAAGAAGAAAACAAAGCCAAATGGCACCCGGAGAAAGAATGAACAAAGTAATAAAAGTGAAACCATGAGACAGAAAATAATTGTTTAGTTGCAACTTTGTGTCTTATAGCATCGGCTGTGAGCCCCAACTGTGAAACAGGCCAAGGAGTCCTAGAGTTTCCGTGATATGTCACCAGATCCTTGTCACTTGACTCTTCCCTAATCTCAGTGAGTGAGAGGAAGGAGCACTGCACCAAGTGCTCCTCAGGAGAAAATTATCTAGGCAATAATGTGAATATATTCATGTCACAGAATGATGTGGTTGGTAGAAAATATGAAGTTATTCTGATTATAAGTGGCGTAGTAGCCTGAGAGATGCAGCAGCAGGATAATGGCGCTTGTGACCACGGCTGAGACCATGGTTTGATCAGGAGGCCCCACAGTGTGGAAAAAAAGAGAAACGACTCCCGCAAGTTGTCTTCTGACCTCCACATGTGTTGTTTGCCCCTCCCCCATATGCAGTCACTCACTCACTTCCAAACAAATAATTGTAAAATACACACAATAAAGGTTTTACTTAACTCTACGTTTCATGAACATTTACAGTATGAAAACTTCACTGAGGTATCACACAGAAAATATAATTTTGCTGTGCTAATTAAACTAAGATTAGAATATATTGTAACATGGTGAACATTGAAGAAGTCAATGCTGACATTTAAAGTGATTAAATAATATGTTATTTAGAGAAATAAATGTAATGAAGGTCCCACATTTCAGTCATGTTATATTATGAACTTTTTCACTGCCCTAAATTATGGAACAAAAATGTCAGCTGAAAAGAAATAAAATATTTCAATTTAAAGAATAAGCAACTATTTTAACAGCTTGAATTTATTCCATCCAACTCAAAGTCAATAATTACATTTTCTAAGGCTTGTTCAAGTTCTTTATAATAGTTCTTGAGGGAAAGATGCCCTCACTTGGCTGTGGAACGCTTCCTTGAAGTGAGCAGAATGACCATCACCAGTGAACATAATATTCAGTGTGTGGTGGAGAACAGGAAATATGGTGGTTTTATAAAATGGCCTCCCAAACTTCTTTACAACTTTACCTATTGATCAGTGCTGGCTCGTTGCCCTTCCCATGGAAACCACAGTAGACCTGTGATGGCACCAAACAGAATATGAAATGCTGTCTGAAGTTAGGTCATAAAAGACTATACAGCTTGTATGTGGTCATCCCAGAAAGAACGATTTCTGAGGGGTGGGTGTCCCCTGCTGTACTCAGCTGTCATATGGTGGGGAAAACCGTCACCTTGAGAGGATGCATGTGAGTTAGGACTGCCGGTATTTGATGATCCTACTCAGACTCCTCAGCACTGACTGATGGCACCCTCAGATATTTCCAGGCATTTAGATCTGAGTAAGGTACAGAGTAACTTACTCCTCTGAGTGTTTTATTTTCTTGGCCCTCAAAGAGAATCATACAATGAAGAATTTCATGACACCCAATTTCCTGTCATAAAAAAAATCAGTGGATGCAAAACATAAAACAAATTGAGATTATTTCATATCCTAAGTTAGTATATGAAGAGTTTATCATGTAGTTAACTGAATCTTTACCACAACCTGAGAGAGATCCTTTTTACTTGTTTTAGACTTGTTTACTTAATATATATGAGTGTTTTGTCTGGTTGCATGTCTGTGTACTACGTGTGTGTCTGATGCCCACAGAGGTCAGAACAGGTGTCGGATTCCTCGGGACTAGAGTTATGGATGACTATGAGCTGCCATATCAGTGCTGGGAATAGAACCTGGGTCTTCTGCCACCTTCCCAGTCTGCTAATGCATAATAAACTAGAATTCAGAGCAGGTGATTAACTTTTCTGACAGGTTATACACTTTCATGGAAAGACTGAAATTGAAAACCATATTTGTCCATGTCTGGAAGTCATTTCAAACATGTTGACTTTTGTTTCAATCATGTTTATGAAAGCTAAAAAAAAGTAAAAACAAAGCCACAATTTTAAGTGATTATTCTAATGTTTCCAAAATTATATTCATGATACTATCAACTGTGATTTAAATTAGCACCACCTCATTTGAGTGGAAAATACTTCCCCACAATGTCCTTTGGAGGGAGAGCAGTTGCCTAGTTAATATTTCAATCAACCTGACACCATGGGGTTTTTTAAAATTAAATCTAATATGGTTGTTGGAAAATGATGAATTAATGAATGTAGGAATTAAATCAGCTTTTAGAAGTAATGAATGTTCCTTGAGAAGTGTTATAATAAATTGATGCGTTCATAGAAGATACCTGTCATATTTGTTTACATTGGTTTTACATGTTGTATGGTAATCATAGAAGTTTGAATGAGAACATCCCCCATCAGCTCATATATTTGAATGGTTGGCATCTATTTGGAAAGGATTGATTTGAAGGTATGACCTGATTGGAGGAGGTGTGTCACTGGGAGGGGACGAGTTCTGAGGTTTCTAAAGTTCACATGATATTCAATACTTTCTCTCTCTCTCTCTCTCTCTATCTCCATGTTTGGGGGTCAGATGTCAACTGTTGATATGGTTCCAGTGCTTTGGCTGCACGATGTTGCTCTTCTTCACACCATTGGAGTCATAGACTCTAACCTCAGGAACTATGAGCCCTGAAGTTAAATGTTTTCTTTGATAAGCTGCTTTGTCATAGTATTTTCCCACAGTGATAGAAAAGTAACTAAGGTCATGTGGTATATAACCCTTCTTTTCTTCAAATCAATAAAACACTGTACTCAACTGGATATTAAATACTCTAACAGTCTTAAAATGGGGTTTGTCTTTAGAGGAAATGAATTGAAATATAAATCCTGCAAAATAAGAAAGGAAATATAGGACTGAATCAGGATCCTTGAGCAATTTTTATATGAGGCTAAAATTAATACATAGGAAGAATAAAATTCAAAAATGCAAGACTGGAAACTTTGAGATTAAGAATTTGATATATTCAAAAGAAGGAATCCTGTTGCTACATTAGAAAAGGAAACTAATCCAAAATTTTTGGCATGATGCCTTACATATTTTGGAATATTTTTATATACATAGTGATATTTCTCTGAACTGAGATCCATATCCAAACATGGTTCATACACACAGTAGCATAGCCCTTGATGCTGATTTCAGGATCAGCATTTGTGTCTGTGTGTGTATCTACCACAGTGCAATTGTGAATGTCTGAAGACATTTGCCAGATTCAGTTCTCATCTTCTATCATGTATTCCAGTGTGCAAATTCAGGTCATCAGAATAGGAAAAAATCGCCTTTATCCACTGAGTTGTCTCATTACCCAGTTTATTTCGAGTGCCTCTCTCTTGTGCCTTAACTAGATTAGAAACAGGATTTTCCCTTTGTGATACAATCACAATACTCAGAACTTTCAGATATCAAGCCTTTTGTATTTCATTAATATATCCACATGAAAAGCATTTAAATATACATTTATTGAAGGTTTTGTATTGACATTGCTCTTTATGATACTAAAGATTAGACAAGTTAAGACAAGACTATGAGTTAATAAGATCCATTCACTATATCTTAACATTAACATTGTTGTATTGTTAGGTTAATGATGCTTTTATGTAAAAAGCAGCTTCAGGAAGTCAGAGGGGATACTTAACTGATGGATCTTGACCATTTGACTCAGGTTTGTTCTGACTCAATTTGATATTGATTTTTATTTCATAATGGATTAACGCGACTTTGTAAGATTTCAAAGGAGGGAATTAATCTATGATGATATGTGCAAAATAATATTTTAAGTTGCCCTAGAGATCAAGGTCATGGAAGATGGCAATCTGTTACAAGAGTGTACAGTTCAGATGTTTTCTACATCCTATTTTCTAATAACAAGTTCTACTTGTAGTCATTGACATAAATTAATAGAGACTGACACATTAATTATCTCTACTAATTAAAATATTTCAAGATTCAAATGTCTACAAAATTGTGATTGTTTATTATATACCCATATGAAAATGAATCTTCATGTGTTTCTCAATTATTTATTAACAGCCATATATGCAGCCATTTGGACACAGCAGTATAAGAGCAGAACATGGCACACTAAGTGAGCAAGATGGACATTTATCTACAATGAATTAAAGTAATGCTCCAATTGCTTGCATCAGGATTATATCGCCAGTGCTTGGGGCACTATAGTTGATGCTGACCAAGGTTAAAAGTCTGTTTTTCTTTATGTTTTTGTTTTGTTTAGTTTTTGTTTTGTGTTATTTTTGAGTTTTTTCTAGTTCAGTCCTTCTTCCTCTATCTTCATCTTCTTTCTGGAGTCAGCCTTCTCTCCAGAATATTTAAAGAGTATTCTCCCTCTACAAATGTCCTACTGTGAAATGAACCACCCCACAAAACCCCTCCCGTGTAATAGAAAAAGTCAGGGCATCCAGAGCCCTGGCGTGGTAGAGATTTGCTATGGAGGCTTCTGTTAGTCTCTATGCGAGGCACAAAAATCAGACTGTTTGTCTTTTCTGCAGCCTTCTACTTTCTGTTCCTTATCTCTGGTATGTGCCAGAGAAATTTGGGAGATGTAAAAAAAAAAAAAAGGGAGGGGGTGGAGTCACAGGCAGTAAGACAAGGTTACAGGGGGAAAAGCCACCTTAAGGCACCAACATGTGAATCCAGGGTTAGAAGAGGACTATATGACAAGTGAGTCCCAGACAAGGAGAAGAGCATGTATCAAGGCTCCTCCCAATAGGGGTTAAATGTGGTTTGGAAAAAAGTGCACAATACAGAATATCCGAGGAATATATTAAAGATCTTTGCTGAATTCCCATGCTAGAATTCCAGATTGATAAGGTAGAAATCTGACAAAGTAAGAAATAGAACCAAGTAAGCAAAGAATTCCAGTTGAGGATTTCTAGTTGGGTTGGTAGGGATACCTGTGTGAAGAACTCAGAAGAGCAAGGCAGCTGCTGGGTTGTCTGGAGAAGCAAGAGCAACTGTATTCAGCATTTGATGTGAAAAGACTGATGGTTTACAGATTAATCCTGGCATGTCAGGTCAGCTGGGGAAAATTCCAATTCAATCTTGTTGGCTAGCTTTGCACAGTACTAGCGAAACTGACTGTAGCTCTTTAGTCCCTCTCACCTTCCAGATGGGCAAGCTACTAACCAGAAGCCACTGCCAGTTCATGCAGGTAAATGCCTTGGGGTATCTAGAAAAGTTTCCTATTTTACCACTATGTCTGGGTCTTGCAATCTTTCCATCCCCTCTTCTACAATGATCTCTATGCCCTGAGAAGAGTCGTGTGACCCCCAAGAACTACTCATGCTCCAGTAGTTGGCCATATATCCATGCACAAACTAGAAGCAGTAAATTGTCTCCATAGGTTTATTAAAAGAAGAAAAGCAAGATTATTTGTAATCCAAAGGGAATAGTGGTTGTGGGAATATGGGAGCAACTGAAGAGGAAAAAATGGCTGCCCTTGATCAAAACTCATTGTATTGTGTAAAGCAATTCTCATTAAGATATAAAACTTAGAAGAGAAATGTATGTAAGATGATTTTAATTATTTGATTAAGAATGACTTAATTTAAAAATGAACACAGGTTTTTGGAGTATAGAACGTATCAATTACATGTATCACCAATGTTTAAGCAATTGTATACCAATCATGAAAATATTTTATACTTCAAATTTTTTTTTATTTTATGTTCCAACCATAGTCTCCCCTCCTCTTCTCCCATCCTTCCCCCTACCTTCTCTCTGCCTCCCCACCAATCCACTCCGCCTCTGTTTCTCTTCAGAAAAGGACATGCCTCCCATGGATATCAACAAAACATGGCATATCAAATTGCAGTAAGACTAAGCACCTCCTCTGGGAAAAGGAACTCAATATGAGGAATAGGGTCCCAAAAGACAGAAAAAGTGATGGGGAGAGCCCCTGTTCTTCTGTTAGGAGTTCCACAAGAAGACAAATCTACGTCTCTGTCTCATATATACAGAAGGCTTAGGTCAGTCCCATGCAGGCTCCCTGGTTGTCAGTTCAGGCTGTGTGAGCTCCTATGAGCCCAGATAAGTTGGTTCTGTGTGTTTTCTTGTGATGTCCTTGACACTTCTGGCTCCTACAATCTGTCCTCCCTCTCTTCATCAGGATTCCCCAAGCTCAGGCTGTTGTTATTTTTAAGAGCAATGGAAATAGCAATGCTAGCAGATTTTTAAAGAAGAACATTAATGACTACAAGAAAAGCAAAGATTGATCTTGTGAAGTATGTGTTTCCACTCTGACAGAAGAGCACATATTCACATGACTAGCAAATACATGCTTAAAGATCTTGCTGTTGGAAACAGAATCTACTATACCATCTTATGAAATGTTGTCATGTATAGAAAAATTATGGAACATTTTCATATGTCCAATCATTAGGAAAGAGTATCATAGCACTTTATGGAATATATAATAAAATATTTCTACTTTTCTTAAAAGCTTCTTAGAACATGTAGTGTACTAATTACTGTAGAGAAAGAGATACGTTCATGACCAAATTCTCCTGTAACTTGAGAATGGTAATCCTTTTAGGATCTTCTGAAGATAATGGCGTTCTGCTATATTCTGATATGATTATTTTTATTCATTTGTATCATTCATTATCTGGAGACATTCATATTTTACATACTGAAATCCATTTGTTTTAAAATCAAACTAAAATTTTAAGGCTACCACAATATAAAATGACTTGTCATTTATATCATAGAATTTTTAAATATGAATTTTAATCTGGTATTTATGCTTTACATTTTGATGTTCCTAATTATAGTTATTTCAGATACATCTTCCACATGTAGCCTTAAATATTTCTTTCTGAATTCTGCTAATTGATTCTTTTAAGTCTCCTTGGGATTTTAATAATGTACAGTTGTGAAAGGTTACATAAAAAATTAGTACCCTTGTTGAAGACTGAGCCCCCGCAATGGACTGAAAATGTATTAATACAATTTGAAAGAATGATGCTATAGATTTCTAGAGGAAAATTAATTAGTTAATCTGCTACAGCATTGCTAATATGTAACCACAAACTAGTTATATGGTTATATTTAAATTATATAGTATTCGACTCTAATAAGAAAGTTTTACCATTAAATGTTTAGGCTGCACATTTAAGATTGTTGAGTGTTTTCTATAGGCAGTAAATAAGTTGGTCTTTTTTCTAGATGGAGTTATGTAGCTCTGAATAATATTTTATGTTTTCTCAATCTCAATATGTGCTAGAAACTGGTTTACAGAAGGAACAACACAATTTGCCCTGAAGAAATAGTACAGGAATGGTAGAAACATGTCTTTACAAGAAACAGTGTAAGGTTCAAGAATGTAATTTATGTATTTTAAAGCCAGTCTGACTTGTAAAATTTTTCTTTATTTCTGTCTTCATAAAAATACTAATTATTGTTAGGTTTATCATAAGAACTTTCCAAATGTGTCTTTCTGGTAGAAATACATCACACACACACACACACACACACACACACACACACACACACACACACACACAGAGAGAGAGAGAGAGAGAGAAAGAGAGAGAGAGGGAGGGAGGGAGAGAGAGAGAGGAATGGATTCTATATGGGTGTGTCTATACCCATGTGTCTGTCTGTCTGTCTGTTGGTCTGTTGGTCTATCATCTATCACATTCTTAACACTGATTAAGAGCCTCTAGGAGACTTTCCTGGACCATAAATCCTTACATAATTCGGAGTCTAACATGATTTATGATGCTGTAGTGCAGTCAACTGCACAGTCACTTCTTTTTTTTAATCATACTGCAGAATGGAACCAAATGCTAAATAAGAAGTCATAATTTCATGATTCTTATAGATGTCATTCATATGACATGTTTATGCTCTTTTATAGAAAAATTCTTGTCCTTTGCTTGTGTACTCTTTAAGGAATCTTTTTTTGTCAGCTTAATAATCTTATTCCATTTGAGCAATGCAAACCTAAAGTCCCAAGTAGCAGAAAATTACTTTACATTTTATACTAAGTGCCTTGTAGTAAAACTTGGGAAGAGAATTTCTTTCTATGCATGTGATTTTTTTATAGCTGTCTCATCACAGTTTCTCAGGAAGATAATATGTTGTATTATGATTATTGATCATTAGTATTCTGTGCTCTAAAAATTACTGGAATGGTTTAAAATTTGGTTGTGTACAAGTGACATTAATGAAATTGAAAGGAAATCACATCCAGGAAACAACAGTAGGTGTATTAACTAAGAGTGATAACAAACTTGGTCTTTTTAAGGAGATATTCAGAGGTTACAGACACAGCCTGTAATTTAATAGCTCTGAGACCTTGAGAAAGTAACAGATTTCTGCATCTCAGTTTGGTAGGTGACATTAATTTAACCTCATAGAATTATGACAAGTAATGACAAAGAACTTAGCATCAGTAAGATCACATATGGCTACCAAATATCATTTGCAATTTTTATATATTATCATAATTATGCCCTTTATACTGAGGATGCCATTAGCTCATAAGGCAGAATTTGAAAGATGGCTTTTAAAATTTACACGAATCACTTAGGATCTTGTAAAATGCAAATTTTGGGTAATCAGGTCTGATTTCTAAGAAAATCCAGTTGACATTAACGTCCACACCTGGGCAGTTGATGTATAGAATGTCATCGTTAGTGGAATTGCGTCAATACCTCAGATTCAACAGAATTAGAGAATCGAATACTCATCTCCATGTCTTTATGGTACATCCTTTATCCAGTGATGAAATTATTCTCATCATGAGCAAAGAAAAATAAATCTTCCCATGTTTAGTCATTCAGAAAAACTGAATGTTTCTAGATCTCTACATACTGCAAAAGACAGAAGGTAAATTTGACCTATCCTTTAAAAATGTTTTCCACATTGAGTTATTTAGATATGGCCAGTTTAATGTGTTCGAAGCAAAATATAAGGAAAAATATGACAATGAATAATATCCATCCACATCTTTTATAAAAATAATCACACTTGAAGATTATTTTTGTAGGTGGTGTGAAGATTTATAAAAATAATCATAATGTATGTTACAAATTGATATATGTTGAACATTTTCTGGGCAAAGTACAGGAGGAGTTCAGCATAGAGAGTGATTATCCCTCCAAAATATCTAGAAGTAACATTATCCTGCTTTCCCCTGCCATCTTGCCCTAGTAGTTCGTGAACCTGAGCCCATTTCACAATTGGCTGCCAATTCCTGGTCTCATTTTTTCTCATAGAAATGGGGTGAAAAAATACACAATATATGTATTTATTTACATAAATAAAGCCTGTGTGTATGCTTTATTTACATACACAATATCAACTTTCACTGGAAAATATGAAACATAAACAGTATTTTCCTCATTTTACAGACACAGAACCTAAGGAAAGAGCCAGTAATCCCATTTTTAAGCAATCAAGCTCACTGGTCTTGCTTCCCTTCCTTGAAAGCCAAATGATTCTTTCAGCTCTGTTCTTTTTGCAAAATCCCTCCCGAGTTGCTCTTTTCATCTGTGGCCTTACAGTTCAGTTCTGTTTGAGTCCTTTCACTAAGCTGGCTTCATGGTCACTCCATCTCTTCTTGTGTATAATAAGTAGGTCTGCATGTGAGTTTGTCACATTTCAATGTAAACATGGGACTGCCGGCTGAATTTTAATAAGCGAAATAGTGGCCTAAAGATGTGTCAATTCTTTCGCCAATTCTATTTCCAGCACTCTGCGGTGTGAGAACTTTAGCATGCAGGTGAAGGAGATAGAGGCTATGCTATGGTTTGCTTTGGTGGCAATTCACTCTCAAGGGGTAGAGGTAGTCTTTCATGTCCCAAAATGGTGAGTCTGTACCATGTATTTTATTTTCTGAGAGGTCAGTCTGTACTCATCTTATTTTTAAAGCAATGCATGAAGAACTTCGCTGAGTAGAAATGAATGATGTTTCCTGTTTTCAGATTTTATGTCATGCTTTAAGACTATGGCTAGTGCATACATTTAGGAAATTTGAATAGATTTTTTTTAGAATCTTATTGTTTTTCACACTTTTTTTTTTCTCACTGCCTGGTATTTTCTGTCATCATTCCAATCCCCAGTTATTAATATCTATCCACAAACAATAACCATGGCATCTTCAAATGAAAGTCAGTTTCAGAAGATTTTGTTCAGAATATAATAACATGCCTTGGCCTGGTTCTCTGTGCTTTCCCTGATATTTTGAAAGCAGTTCTATATGATATCTCATATCTCTGACAGCCACTTCAATATTCTTCTCAACGTCTTTGACTCTCATTTCTTCATCTTTCATTTTCTAGTGTAAAGGAAAATCTTTGCATGCTTATGTGCAAACACATGTGGATGAGTGTGTCACTATATGATTGTTACCCATAAAAGTAGACAAGCAATTTTATTGTACTAAGTGAAAGTTGAATAGACTTTAGAGAGAAGTGTGCTAGCACTGAGTTGGGGTATGATAAACACACTTCCCTGTATAGACATTCAGATTTTAGACAAACAAACATTTTGTAGGAAACAGAACAGATGTGTAAAAATGTTATCCTGTGTGCAAATTTAACACTGTATATGGTTTTGAAAGACACAGTTTTGCCACTGAGGAAGCTGAGGTCAGAAATCCAAAAGGTCAGCTGCACAGTTGCTATTTTTTTTTTCATTATTTCCATAATAAGATGCACTATTTCAACAGAGCCTCTTGAGAGCTGCTTTTTAGTAATTTCAAGCATACATTTCCTTGGCTTTTACTCGTAAGGAATTGTAGCATTTTTCACGTAACCTGGAAGAATATGCACAATAACCATAAGCTAACAATAAGCAGGTTGTTAATTATTTTGTGCAATTGCTCTATGAACTTCACACTTTCACAGATCATTGCAAGTTCAAAAACTATTGCACATATCAAAGCATGAAAAAGGACTAGAAAACACCTTGTGTGAGAATTATTTAATAAATGAAAAAAATGAATAAGTGAAGTTTAATAAATTCTTCAGTATCTGATCCTGGGCCTAAATTGTCTATACGTGTAATTTAGAGGCAAAAATCACCTTTAGACATTTATTAGTACTTGATTAGAAGAAATGTGTATGGAATGAAACTTAAGAAAAACAGTTATGCTGTTGTAAGGAATGAAAAATTAGCATAACATTTCTATTACTCTTAAGTTTAAGAGGACAGAGCTAAAAAAAATCTGAGGGAAAGCATTGTAAATAAGAACATATGGAGTCTTAATACTAAAAAGATGAAGATGCATCTTTTGACTAGTCAAATCAGAGCAGGATTTATAGACACATGTACACTGGATATTAAAAGATGACTATGATACTATTATACCAGAATTAAGAAATATTCAGTTAAGAAAAAACCATACTGTCTTCGTGTATTAAGTGGGAGTAGCACTAATTGTGCATATACATCATCACATCACAAATATGTGTGTGTGTGTGTGAAGTAAGGCAATCAAAATGCTACCTTCATTAATTACTATTTATTTATGTTTGTCTAAGCTTTCCTTTTATTGTTATTTTTATCATACCGTGAACTTTAATGTGCAATGCATATTTTCATATTCAACATTAGTGCGTCATTGAAGTGAACGTGATGAGAAGAGATCTGGGCCTCTTGGAAGAAAGAGTTCATATCAGTTTTCTTTATAGAGTAGGAAACTCAATTGACTTTTGGCTGAACAGTGATGCTGAATATTTGAATATTATTTGACTTCCCTTATTCTGACTGCTGGCTTCACTTTTATAATTAATTATTCATTACTGTTAACATGCACTAACTAGACTGGTGTATTTTGTTTGTACCATGAGATCTATTCACAAACTTCATTATTTTCTGAAAATCCATCGTGTATTTCATACATATTTGTTGATAGTTTCATACCATTATTAGCTCAACTAGTCAGTTCCTTCCAAATGCTAAAGCCATCATACCCAGGATATGGGTTGTGCAAAATCCCAATTTCAGTGAAACAGGCTAAAACACGCAGTCTCTTTGACCTTAAGTGGTGCAGTATTCTTTTTTTTAAAAAATATAGAGTTGAGAAGCTAATACTTCCTCCCTGAATTGAAGACCTGAGCTGAAGAGCCTAAAGATCCATGTATGTCAGTTTCTCTCCCCTAGGAGTTTGGATGGTAATCGTTAGAAGCCTGCTGGTTCAGATTCCTTTCCCAAGTACACTCAAAATGCATCAAAAATAGCAGCCGTTCTGAATGTACACTATTCCTTGAACTTTTCAACCTTACAATCTAGCAAAGTTTGCATTGCTTTACGTAAACTACTGTAAACCAAGAGAAGAATACAATTGCTCCTTAATTTCTTTGGTATGGTGAAAACTGCTTGAGATGTTTGGGAGGAGGCTGTGGTTCCTGATGATTTAAACGCAGTTGCCCAATCATGTGTGTGATTGAAGGAATGTTGGATGCTGCAAGGCTACAACTAATCCTAAATGCTTCTCCAGTCCGGTTTCCCAGTGGCTGAAACCAGGCTCTTCAGATCTGCTTTTGGGACTGCAGCATGGGGTTGGGGGAAGCAGATCTTGGGAAAACCTTCTGCCAGGGAGGAGCCCTGGGCTTCCTCCTTAGTACCAGGGACAGCGCACTAATGCCTCGGAGAGAGGCGGAGGAAAGAGCCTCGCCTCACAGGTGGGAGGAGGGAGTGCAGTGACTGACAGGCAGGGAGGGGAGCAGAGCAAACGAAGGAGTGCTCTGGGAAGGGAGTGGAAAAACAAAATTGGGCTTATTCCGAGCATCAGGTCCTGGGGGTGTTGTTCAGCTGCACTGCGCTCCTCATTCAGGCGGACGCTGCCTGAGTTTCCCGGCAGATTGTCAGTCCGGGTAGGAGCAGACTGCCATCTAGATCAGACTCCAGGTGAGTTAAGTCCGAGGTTTGCTTAAGGGTCTGGAACTAGGGGGTCTGCACCTGGTGAGGTTGTACAGCTGTCTTCTATTTGCCAAAGTCAAGGACGGACTTGGTCTTGGCAATGGTAATATAAGCTGAGGCTAAGGGATGGGAGGTGGGAGGTTTTGATCTCCCAGCAGAAATTGGATGAAATTTAACTGAAGTGACTAAGTGGGATTGAGAAAATGTCCTCAATTGTAGGCATTAAGAGTGCGTGCGTGTGCGTGTGCGTGTGCGTGTGCGTGTGCGTGTGTGTGTGTGTGTGTGTGTGTGTGTGAGAGAGAGAGAGAGAGAGAGAGAGAGAGAGAGAGGAGGTGTAAGATAAATTAGCTTTTATAACAGAAGAAATCGTGGGCACCCATTCTGTACCTATTATCTTGAGTCATGCTCACTTTTTCAAGTCATGTCATGGGACTGGAAGGTGTGGAAGAGGTATTTGGATGTAAGAAGCAACAAGAAATCGTGGCTCTCTGAGTACAGGAGTGTGCTCACTTTGCCTTTGAGTACCCTGGCTTCTTTTTTCTCTGTATTTTCTTAGAGCTCACTAAAGGGAACTTCAGGCTCCCAAGCAGGCTTCACATGTGATAACAGTATGGTGTAAAAGCCATATTGATTCACTTCATCTCCTGTGTTCTAAAATTGGTACCTTCCAGGTGTTTAAAAACACAACTTTGAAGTGGATGACTTACAGAGAATGTATTTCTTCTCAGTTTGGAAATCCTATGACCATGAGAAAAGTGGGAGCTCATAAGAAAAGGAAGACAATTTAATATCCCGGAAAAGGATTGATGGGCTATTCTAGAATTTCCAGTATAGGCAATACTCCTGGATACTACCAGTATTATTTTATTTTATATTTGCTTCATTTTGTCCTTAATGTCTGTGTGTACATGTAGCAGTGCATGCTTATTTATGAAAGACAGAATTCTCTAAGTATTTAAAAGTTAACTTGGTTTAGAAAGTGTGTGACTCAGTTATAGTCACTTATAACCACAGTGGACACAGAAGGTTTTGTAGTTTTGTTATTGTTTTTTAATGGACCTTACCATTCTGTTAAGTAGCTTGGACTTCTGTTTCTGAATTCAGTACTTACTGGGTGCCCTTTGGTGAATATTTGCCAGTAGAATTTGTGGATGTTGCATTTGTCCAGTGGGTCACGGAAAATTTTAGTAGCAATGAGGTATACATGTTTTTCCCTTATCCAGATTTGGAGGTGAAATTTAAAGTATCTTCCTTGTATTTAATAAATTTTCTCTTGTGGGAAGGGTCAATCTGTGCTTGTTAGCACTTCTGGAATTTTCTGAGTGATACAGGTGAATCCAGAGTTTTGTAATATGTCAGAGCCATACTGCTCTGCCCCTTTCTCTACATCCACATGGCCTGACGTATTTCAGCTACAGCATTCTATTTTAAACATCATGCTTCTCCAATTTCTTGTGGAAGTTTTGAAAGAGAGAAATCCTGGCTTGATTTTTTTTTAGGTGAGGACTGGGTAATGGAGGAATGAACTATTTTAATTTTCAGTGTCTGTCACATTATATTGTAGAAATTTACTCAACTTCAATTTTAGACCTTTTCTCAAATTTGCATCCATCCAATTTTTGTTCAGACTACTACAAGAAGGATATATATATATATATATATATATATATATATATATATATATATATATATATATATATTTGGTACATGGCGACAATTTTCAAATGTTCTTGGTATTTCATTGGTTTTAATTTTTGAAAACGGGGAGAGTTTTTAACACAGGCATACAGAGGCATTTCTTAAAACTCATTTGCCACCTTCAAGTTGCTCCTAAGTCCATAAATGTCAATATGTGTCTTCCTTAAAAATGTAGATTGAAAGGAAATCTCAAAACTTATTCAGAATATTCACTGGGTTAATGCTGTTTTATGATCCAGAAGGCAGCCCACATTTAGATGTGTTTAAACTACTCGAAGTAAACTTGAAATATACATGCAACTTTCTGTGAGAGCGAACTCCAGCCTTCACAGTGAGCTGTTCCTCAGATTCCTCAATACCACTGGAAGGAGATGCATATTTAATGTAGAGTTTATAATGAGAAAAGTATTTGGCACTAAATGATTTTAGGTTTTCAATTGTGACTATGTTTATAAAAATACATTTTGTGTACTTTGGTGCCTAATATGAACAGATTCAAAATAAACTCATTTTAACTATTAAGGGAAGACAGTGAATCCCATATCATTGACTCATTGACTCCTCATTTTATTTGCTTAATTTTCATTAACTGGTAATAGTAACTCTCTCCCTGTATCTCTGTCTCTGTCTCCTCCCTCCCTCCCTCTCTCCCTCTCTCTGTCTCTTAAATTCCACATCAGGGGTTGGAGCTCAGTGATCAGGAGTATTTGCTTCTTTTTCAGAAGACAAGAGTTCAGTTCCCAGCACCTAGATAGGGTGGCTCACCGTCACTGTAACTCAAGTTCCAAAGGATCTGATGCCCTCTTCTGGCTTTGGCAGGTCATATATGTGACTGTGCACATGTGTACGTGCACACACACATGCACACACACACACACACACACACACACACACACACACTAAATATTTAAAAGTATCTATATCAATTGTAAGAGAGTTAGTAAATTTTGAGAAAGGTTGTAGTGTGAGTTCCATGCTTAAAAAGGAGCTTTGGATTGACCAAGAATAATGAATATGAGCCTGGAAACTTATTAAAATCTCATATACTTCAAAACCATTTTTGACA
Organism: Ondatra zibethicus; assembly: GCA_004026605.1. Taxonomy (NCBI): domain Eukaryota; kingdom Metazoa; phylum Chordata; class Mammalia; order Rodentia; family Cricetidae; genus Ondatra; species Ondatra zibethicus. Next base: position 76,860 of record PVIU01003416.1, on the reverse strand, counting down.
GTAAAGAAATACATAGCCACATGTGGTGATTAGATACAGAGTATGCAATCTTTGCATCTGATTGTAGAATTTCATGCACACTCATGAGTAGGAATTCTCAAATGAGTCAGGGTAATTAGTTCTCTGGCTCTTGGCCATTTAACCTAATCCTTTAAGGACGACTTAAACATTTTTCTGGATCTTAAAATCTTCTCTTTTCTCAAATTTTGTAAAATATCTCAAATGGGGCATTTGGATGCTGTCATAATTTAACATTTCTGAGAGAAGTCCATATAAAAGGGCCTCATTCTTGTTCCTTTGTGATTATTTCAGATAGATGACAACAGAGATTTGAAGAAAGGAGAGAATATAAAGAAATAATTTTATTTCTTAGGGTCTCTGAGTGTATACAATAGGAATAAAAGATGAGAAATTAGATTCAATTCTAAGGAAGTTACTTAGGACAGTGAAGAATATGCTCTTAAGTTACCCAAAATAGAAACAAGGGATCCCCATAGTACATGCTTGTGTATGTGTGTGCATGTGTGTGTGTGTGTGTTTCTCCATCTCCATCAATAGTGGTGTTGATTCACTACAGCATCTGAACAAGTGTGGGTATAGGCTGTTAAAGTTCTGTGGTCCCAAAATATAATTGTAATCAGTACTCACCTCTCAAGTTGTCTGAGATGTTTGCATGGAAATGTGAGGCTGTAATTTGGTCATCTCATGGCAAAGGGAGAATCCCAAACATTTGTAATAAAGTGGACTTTTTCTTTTGCTGCCATGTCCGTTAAATAGTATTTTCATGGAGATCTTGAATTTTTTACTTTCTCAACAGTACTACTTTCGTTTACTGATCATATTCACATAGTAAGTGAGGTGGGACCCGGGATGACAGAGGATTATTAAACAGCCTCCTGTATAGGCTGTTGTTCATTTGAGATTTTTTCCTTGACCCTTGCTGCAGTAGCACTGAAAGAATAAGGAAGTATTACAGGGTATTTACTATATTAAAATGTATAACTGTGTGAAATGTGGTCTTGATTAATGATCACAAGTTCACTAAATTAATTTCAGCATGAAATACCTTTTTTAGATATAATGTGTGTGAATACATTTTCAGTCACCTTTTAAGAATAATTGGGCATAATAGAGGAATTTTAAGATTCTATAAAATTGACATTGACAAAAGATTTTTATTCTTTTGTGTATGGCTGATGCTAGTTATTGAAGCCAGGAGCTTCCTTATACATAGCAATTAGATTGAAGATCTCAGAAAGAACAATTTAATTATTTTTAGTTTGCTGAAAATTTTTTGTTTTCATTGCAAAAAAAACCCCAAGTAGATTGACATGATGAATCATGCCTTATTAAAACTACAGAATTTGTAATGAAAAAGAATATGTATTTGAACCTTTTTTTTTGAGGGAACAATGTTAAGAATCAACAGTAAGATGGCAAAAGGTAAGTTAAGAAAGAAATGGGAACTTTTTCACACTGAGTAAAAATTTAGATAAGTTGGGGTGACAAAATGACTCACTAGATAAAATAATTTGCTTAGCAAGCTTGATGATCTGAGTTTGTTAGGAGAAAAATGACATCCTAAAATTGTACTCTGACTTTCACATACATGCACCTGAACATTCCTCTCTCTCTCTCTCTCTCTCTCTCTCTCTCTCTCTCTCTCACACACACACACACACACACACACACAATTATAAAGATTTAACAAAATATAAAAACAAAAAAATTTAAATGAAGTTTGTGTATCCAGTATCAAATGCAGATTGCTTGTATATTAAAGTCATAAGTAAAATTATGCATCCAAGGGGCTCAATACATACTTTTCTTATTACTCCATGCTTTTCGAGAGGTAGTTAACATATTTCCATCTTCAAATTACATGTCAGTCTTTCATATATTCCCACGTATCTGCAATTCTTCTGGTGCTTTATGACTAAAACACTACAGAAAATTAGAATACATATTTTGATGATATTTTCTGTTATTATGTAGGATCAGGGAATTGTAACTGGATGCAGGACAATATGAACAGAAAGTCAAACATAACACAATGGGAACATTCTCTTTCAAGAATTTGCTACTGGCATTTTGACAGAAATTACATGAGAGTTTACTTTCTATTTACGTAAGGTTCTATTTGTGGTAGTATAATTCATGTCTGGACTTCGTCCACCTCACATAAAAATTACGGAGACTACAGGAATGATTTAGTTTGAACAAGTGGGAAAATTGGACATATCTTAAAAATAATGCTTTGAAAGTCTTTGTGTATGCCGAACACAGAATCATAAAGCAACACTTAGTGGTCTTCTTGAAAAATATTTGAATCTCCTATGTCTTGCCTGGATTAATAGAACTTCATTTCAGATGTAACATTTCTGGCCAACAAGAAGAATGCTTACATGAAGATTCTGGCTCCATCAGATGTATAATGGTTGAAGGGCAGCTGAAATGGGATTACAGAGGACCAAACTTTTCCGTTCTGAATTATATGTGTGTCTTTTCATATTGACTAGACTGATGATAATCACAGAAATGCAGCTCAAAGGGTAAATAAGCAAGACAGAATACCCTTCGGAAGGCAAGTTTATTTCTGAGCTATCACTCCCTGTCGTTATTCTTTGACTGATTTCTTGAGCTTTCTAGAATGTAATTTATTGCTTCTACTCATTCCAATGATGTATTGGTTTTACACTGTTGCTGAGATAAGTTGCCACAAACTCAAATTCATTGTTTTTAGTTTTAAAATTGAGAATTCCAAAATCATACTCACTAGGACAAAGTTTATTTTTTTTATTTTTAAGGATGTTTATTTATGCATGCATGTGTGTATGTGTGTGATGCATGTGAAAGTATATGTGGAGGTCAGAGGAGTGTGCTGGATTCCCTGAAGATGGAATAACAGGAGGTTGTAGAGGTTATACGTGCTCTTGTCTGCAATTCTGATTCTTGAGTGCATACAGGAGCTTCAGGAAGCTGTTTCTGTCTACACTTCCAATCATGCTTTCTGAGTGCTAGGGTTAATGATGCAAGCAAGCTACCACATCTGGATTCATTCTCACATGGCAGATGTAAATCTGGCTTTAGGCTTGGGTGCCAAGTGCTTTCTACCAAGAGCCATCTCCCTGACCCACTCTGTATTCTTCATTTAACAGTTCTTGTGATTGTGTTAGGTCACCTGAAAAATCCAGTAGAGGTACTGCAACTCAAGGCCCTAAATTCAATTACATCTGTAAATCCCATTTAATGACATAAAGCAAAATAATCCCAGCATTTGGAGATTAGAATTAAGACATCTGTGGGGTCGGGTGGTGGTGGCACACGCCTTTAATCCCAGCACTTGGGAGGCAGAGGCAGGAGGATCTCTGTGAGTTTGAGACCAGCCTGGTCTACAGAGCTAGTTCCAGGACAGGCTTCAAAGTCACAGAGAAACCCTGTCTCGAAAAACCAAAAAAAAAAAAAAAAGGAAAAAAAAAGACATCTGTGGGGACATTTGTTTAATCTCTCACTGATCGTACTGATATTCTTTTACCTGAAGCCCCCAAACTTACTGATTCTGAACAATAAGTTTCAGATCTTTGTGAATATACTAATGTTTTAAGTTCCCTTGTAACAATTAATTCTTACCAATTAAATATGCAAAACTTTATTAAATAAATACTTAAGTTTTACAACCAAACAACCAAATTAAGAATTTGTCTCATTATTTATCTATCAATGTTAGCATCTAAATTATTTGTCAAAATTATTTAGATTTATATTACCAGGCATCTTATTGTTTTTATATATAAATTTCTGCTCTTTATATGCTATAACCTGTATTGAAACTCCCCAAAATTGGTTCTTTTAAAATTTGTAGAACACATATCTCAAGGAATTTCTGGAGTTCAGCCATATTAATTGGTTCACTTCAAACCTGAACACCGTGAATATATTATCTCATGAGTTATGCAGAGAGTTTATAAATTAAATTTACTGATAATCATGTCATCTTTCATATATTTCTATTACCCTAAAGAGGACCATTGTGTGAGATAGACGCATTCTTCCTTCTGTACCATTGTTCCCAAAAAGAACTTGAAATCCCCTGCACAAATTAATTTAATGCAAATGAATTCATGTTTCCTTGCAAGTTTGTCCTTCATTTTCCTTAAAATTATGTTGTAAATGGATGTGACATGTTTTATGGTTGTTGTGCAAGGAGCATCGTCCTTCTTAAAAGCTTTGTCATTTGTCAAAAAGAAACCATTCAGAGTAAAGTAAATTATCTTATCTGACCACAGTGGTACCACTTGACCTTCAGACAATAAATTCTGCAAGTAGTACAACAGATGAATCATATTTGAAGTTGTGAAAGTTCCATAGAAAACCTATGTTCTGATACAGGGCAGTTATAACAATGACAACAAAACATCTGTATTTTTATCTTTTAACTTTAACAGTACTTTGCATGTAGATTGACCACATTGCTGTTCCTTTCTCTCTAGAAACTCTAATATAGTATTCCAAAATTTTAAGCTATCTTAATTTCTTTTCCTTTTTTAGTGACATAGAAATATTTTGAAAATCAAACTAAAGATAAAGGGAATTTGGTATAGCATGAAATTAAAGGAAGTTGATAACAAATAATCATTTTCGATGAGATGAAAATACCCTAGCATATACATAATCACAAAGATATAGGTGTTAAGTGAAGCGATTGGAATATGGGATCTTGGTGCTGTTTAAGTAACTCCTACTGAGAAAGGAAAGATTGCCTGTTGTACTTTTAGCTCTTAGATCCAGAGTTACAGAAACTGTAGTTTTCAGGAAATTATTCCTCTAACCATGCTATACTGAAGAATGAACACTTCCATTGAGTTTTCAGCAATCATAAGTTAGAAAGATGGTGGTAGTCTGTCTGTAGACACGGCCCCCTTTCACAGGCCAACTGTTACTCTCACCACCCACTTCACTCTGAACATATGGTATTCCTTCAGTTGCGGAAGTGAGTGTATGTGAACATGTCTCCAAGTGGGTATGAATGCTGGGTCTCTTCCTCTTGTTGCTCATGCCTCCAACTGTCTCTCATTTGTTATCCATAGCCCTACATTTGAGGATAGTCTGTGAAGCAAGCCACATTGTTATTAATTTATTTTTTTCCCCAGTAGATTACAAGACCTACTGGATGTTATCATTTTAAAGTTTGTGGAAGGGAGTAGAGACTTTCTGAAGGACAAAGTGAAGCATGTTTTCAGTCAATCAGAAACCTACTTTCTTAAAATTGCAAGAATTCTAAAAAGAAGAATAGCAGAGATACGGGAAATGTTATTGAGGTAATTACTATAGGATAGTTGATCAGCACCCTCCAAAGAAGTTTGGTAACCACATAGAGAAATTAATGAGACCTTATGATTGGAATGAAGCACCATTTAATGCAGAATGATTTATTTTATACGATATTCTAAAATATTCTATCTAGAATGGAATTATGTTTCAAGCATTGTGAGATCTAAATTTGGAATGTGAGTATAAACATTTTAGAATGGTTATGGAATTCATATATGCAGGGATTTCTGATCTGCATTCTGATTAGAAGCAATGCTACTGGGCTCACATTGTCATGGCACTTAGGCGAGATTTGGTAAATGTGCCATATATCAAGGGATATGAGAGCATACATGGCTCGAAAGAAGATAATAGCATTGCAGAACACTCATGTGGTATTACTTGAAGATTCTTATTTTGAGATTTCTTGCATTTTTATTTTTTAAATACAAGGCAATTTAACACACATCAGCAACAAAGAATGAAAATGAGCAATGATTTTTATCTGGCCATTTCATCATTCACATTCTGCATCTTCTATCATAATTCTGGTTGTCTATTGTTCTTTTCATCATGGTGAATCTAAACTCTTCATATTTTATAAGCAGCCTGACATTCATATACATGGCTGCTGTGGGACAATGGTCTTTTACCTGTCACTTCTATTATTTTAAATAAAATGCTGATTGGCCAGTAGCGAGGCAGGAAGTATAGGCAGGGTGATGAAAATGCTGGGTCCAGGAGGGAAGAGCAATCTGCAGTCGTGACCCAGCCACAGAAGAAGCAAGATGTGACTGCCTCACCGAATAAGGCACTGAGTCACGTGGCTAATATAGATAAGAATAATGCGCTAATATAAGTTATAAGAGTTAATAAGAGATGTCTGAGCTACTAGGTCAATCAGTTTATAACTAATGTAGACCTCTGTGTGATTTCTTTGGGACTTAATCAGGCAGAATAGAAACCTCAGACAACACATGGCCACTTGCTAAATGGTGTTTTATCTTTAATATGGAAGTGGCAATCAAAATGATTTAGTATTATAATAGTACCATTGCAACTCATAATACCTAGAAATTAGGTAGACATTTCTGAGTACTTACAATCAAATAGGATGTTTTGTAACAAAATAGTGATACAAAAATTGGTTCACGCCATCTCAGAGATCAAAGTAGATCACCTCATATATTGAATTTAAAGATTTATATAATTATTTTTAAGGGCTATTAGTATACTACTCATAAACTTAAATCATAACATAGCTTCTATACCCTCCTTTCTAGAGGGTGTAGTGAAGAAGGAGAGTTGTCTTTCATAACAGAATTTTTTACACATTCTCACACCACATATAACCTCAGTAGGCACTGAATATTATGACGAAGGTTATTATTCACTTACCAAATAATAACAGATTTGGAACACAAGTCATTTCAATGCTGATCATATCATTGAGATAATCAGCTCAATTAATTGAGATAATAACAAATTGTTAATGTGTTATTTTATAACTATGTATTCCATAGTAAATAAACCATTGGCAAATGTTATTTACAGTGTAAGGGTGATAAGAATGTTTATAATCATCACAAAGACAGACAAGAATAGTGAAACAGTTACTGACTGAAAAAAAACTCCCCTCTTTTCATTTATTCTTTGAGATTTTCATACAATATATGAAATATTCTTTCCCATTCCCCAACTCCTCCCAGACCCTTTCATATACCTTCCCATTTTTATTTTTTGCTTCCTCTGTTATTTTCTTTTTCTCCAGAAAGCAAGAGAGAAAGAGAAAGTGAGTGCAAAGATATGTGGATATAGAAGTGGAAAAGATATTGGAGTAATTGAGGGAGAGAAAACTATCAAAATACATTATATAAAAATAAATAAAAGCAACTCATTATATTAAAGCATTTAAAGAAATTCCCTTGTTTTAAAAAAAAGGAAAATAAAAAACCCACTAAAAATCACAGAGTCTGACTTGTGTTGGGCACCTACTCCTGACCATGGGGCCTGTCATGGAGTAGTGCTCTGCAGATCCAGTGTCATTCTGTTGATGAAAATTGACTTTCCCTCCCCCGAAAGCTGTCTTCTGTGTCATCTGTGAATAGCTTCTTGGCTAGGGGTACACTTTTCCCTCCTTCCTGTTGGGATTTAGGTCTAACTTGAGCTTGTGCAGGTCATGGGCGTGGTTTCACAGTCTCTCTGAGTTCATATGTGCACCTACCCTGTTTTGTATAGAAAATCCTTGGAGTCCTCAATCATCTTTTGCTCTTACAATTCCTTCCATCCCTTCTTTACCTAGATCCCTCCATCATGACGGGAGGAGTATTATACAGACATTCCATCCAGGGATGAACTTCCAGAGCCCCTCACTCTTACGTGTTACTCAGTTTGGGTTCTATTAATTACTGCATGCCGAGGAGAAAGCTACTCTACTGAGGATTGTTTGATGTATTTGTCTACGAGTGCAATAATGTCATTAAGAGTTGTTTTGTTGCTTTGTTCGTTTAACAAATAATAATAGTAGGGTCTTTTCCTGGACCTATAATCTATGTAGCTCAGGTTCTTGCCCGCATTAACAATATGAGATATGGCTTCCATCTCATGGAATGGTACATACTTTAAAAAAAAGGTGGTGGGTTATTTTCATATTATTCATGCTACTGTTGTGCCTGTGAACACCACACTCTTTGCAGATTATTATTATTACTTGCAATGTTTGTAGCTGGATAAGATTAATGATTACTTTTCTCCTCTTGTACCACATCTAGAGCCTTCCAACACTATGACTGCTATCCAGTAGAGGTGAAATTTCCAGTTAAAAACCAACTAGATTTCTCCATATTCTATGCCATGTTATCAGCAACAGGAGCTTACAATCAAGTTACAGAGGATATCCAATAGCCTGTAATGTTTGAGGTAGGGGTGTCTATGGTTCCTCTGGCCAGTGAATCAAAAAAGATGTAACCCATTCTTGGTAATGTGTGGGTTAATTTGCTAGCATATGATATCTGTTTTTGAGATATTGTTTTCCCCATTACTTAAAGACTTCATTTAAATTTCTTGTGTATGTGTGTGTGTGTGTGCATGCGTGTGTGTGTGTGTATTTTAAAAATTTTTTAGATTTTGTGTGTGTGTGTGTGTGTGTGTGTGTGTGTGTGTGTGTGTGTGAATATATAGAGAGGCTAGGAAATAAAAAATAATATAGTCCAGACAGGAGTGGGGCATCTTTAAGGAAGAAGAGTGTGGAGCTTAATATTTGAACACAGTAATATGAAAGCAAAAGAGGAAGCAATGAAAGAGAAGGATATAAGTCAATATGTAAGGCAAGGAGGTAAGGGAAAGGAGGGTAGAAGAAGGGGAAAATCTCCGTATGGAAGAATATTACATAAGGAAACCTGCTTCTTGATAAGCTAATTGAAAAAATAACAATAATATTGAAGCATAAACTAAAACTTTAGTAGAACATTTTTAAAACAAGAAAAAAGTACATTGGCAGGAAACATTAATACTTAAACATACTAATAATGCGCTAAAATTTCTATTCCTAAGCAAAATGCAAGACCAGCACAGAATACTACTGATGTGAGGTATTCATATTTAAAATGCTGTTTATTCAGCTATGAATAAATACTTGGCCTAGAAAGCCAGCAGCTTTCTCTGACTATAGCGGTTTTCTCTGAAATTTTTACGTCATTTGTGAGTCTGTCTTGAACTTTTTAAATAACCAATAAGCATCATTTTTAAAGAATAGGACACCTACATCGTGGGGTAGACAAGTTTCTGAGATTTTCATTTATTTCTAAAATACAAAGAAATAGGAATTTAATGGCATATGCATATTTTATATGTATGTCTATGATACTGTCGTTTCTCTTTATTAATGTTCATATGCCCAATGTATATTCAATTCTCTGAACAGCATTCTTCTGTGAAAATAAGTTTTCTGCTATAAACACTGCATGCAGCCCTTTTCTGAAATTTTATGTTATACTGGTCTTGGGTATCTTAGCAGAAAGTTTGGCTTCTTTGTACTTCCTGTTCAGAAATTAGCTGGTTAAGATTCTTTTATAAAAAGAGCGTATTTTGATGTACCTTTTTTTATTGGAAAGAGCTTTTATTTCCTTAAGTGTTTTGTTGCCTGAGCGTAATGAATATCCGGCCGTGCGAGCTCGTAGAACAGATGCTTATTCTGATATATGAGTTGAACTTGCTTCCCTCAGCATGCATAGGAATGAAATGCATCTGGCTCTAGTACATAAAAGTCAATTGTGCTCCCAAATGTGCTTCTGTACATTACTTAGTTTTTTTTTTTAGGGGCAGACAAGCTGTCATTTGCTCCAAGGGGTGCTTTGCTTAATTGTGAAATTCAAGTGAGACTTGGAGTTGGAAGATACTAAATTCCCAACTTCAGACAGAGCCAGAGCAGGTGAAGTTACCAGTGTATAAGCAGCAAGGTTTTGAGTCCCGCAGAGAAAAAAAAAATGCATGGGGGAAAATAACTAAGGCCATGGAGCGAAAGTCTATTAGAAAAAGCATAGTGAGCATGAGGGAGTTACAAATATCATCCAGGGCAGGGGAGAAGAATTGGGGAGACTGAGGGAAAGTAATGAAATGGAGCTGAGCATTAAAACATAGTGACAGGAATCAAGACTCATGCTAAGCACTGAAGAAATAGCAACAAGGCTTTCAGGAAGGAGTTTGGTACATGGGGTCCATTGGGAGGGTGTGATACACAGAAATAAAGAAACCGAGAAGCAAGCCTATTTTCCTTTGCATCGTCCAGGCAGTCTTGAAATATGCAGTTTCTTTAAAGACTGTGTATTTAATGTCATGCACTCACAAACATAAAATGTAGAATTTACCAAAATTGTATTTAATAATCTGGACCCTAATCCTGACAAGTTAGTTTTAGGTAGAAATCCTGACAAAATGAATCATTTCAGTGCCAAACACAGCCTCAATCACCCTTTCATCTTTCTCTCATTTTATTTAGAGTGTGGTGGAAGTATGACTCTCAAAAGATGTTCCATCCCAGCCCTAAAACCTGTGGATCTGCAATAATAAACAGTGTGAGGGGGTTAGGATGCGGTGAAGTTCAGTTCCCTTAAGGCAGAATCATCTTGGTGTGTGTAATGTGGTCATAGCAGACCTGCAACTGTCTGAGTATAGGTACCAAGAGATGCTAAGGAAGCGGAGGTTACAGAACGTGCTTCACAGAGAAAGGCAGGGGCTCCAAGGGTACTGGAGACTGCCAAAGGCAAGGCATAGAAGTTTCAGACCTGATGATAACTTGATTTTAGACTAATAAGACACACTTTGGAGGTCCTATCTTCATTAAAAATAATACTGTTGCTTTAAGCCACAGTTCATACAAAGTTTCTGGAAGAAAGTAACACATTTCTTACTTTTCTTTTCCTGCAAGGTATTAAAATTAAGTTTGCTGTTCTGGAAATATTGTCAATTTGTTTTTTCTAAACATCTTTTTTTTCTTAGAGAAATGAGAACTGGGGAGTAATTAACAGTTTTATTTTATGAGAGATAATTATGCAAATAGGTTGAGCATTAGCAGAAATTGTCTTTGGGGAGGTTAATAAAAACTTTAAATGTCTCTTTTGTCTACATGGGGCTTGTGTGATGGAGGAATAATTATGTTGGTGCCTTATAATCTTCCTGGAAATGGAAAGGCACTGCTAGCTTCCTTTGAAATATCATGCTCTGGCATTATTCAACCAGTGGTCCCAACGATGACTGGGGTTCTAAGAGTACCTTGGGTTATTTAGATTGAAATCTAGGATGTGTGCATTTTAAATTTTTAGTTATTAATTTACTCACTTATTAGTGATAGATATGGGGATTGAAGCTAAAGCCTGTTCATGCTAGGCAAGCCTTTTACCACTGTGCTAGTAACAACGCCAGTACATGAGAGACATTTTCCACTTCCATACCCATTCTCTTTATATCAGACATCAGCCGCTCACACTCATCACACGCTGTTCAGTAATGCACAGAGTGAGATGGGATCAGATGGAGCATGATGCTATGGTAATAGATACACTGGAAAGGACGACAGTTCAAACACTGGTGCTATCTGATGAGTCCAAGTCACAGAATTAAAAGAAAACGCTTGAAAGCTTCAGTTTACTTATGATTACTAACTTTATCAAAACTAAATGAGTAACACCTTTTTAAAACTGAAAAAAAGTTCCATTTGATCCAATATCAACCTCAAAAAAGTTATATTTAGGAACCGGAAAAAAGCTATATTTAGGAACATGCACATACATACATACATATATATATATATGTAATAACAGTTAATAGAAGAAAAAGCTATGAAATTGGGAGGGTTGTTAGGGGTATGTGGGAGTGCTTAGGGGAGGAAAGGTAATGTATGAGAGAAGAATCTCTTCAGTATATATACATATGTGTGTATGTGTATGTACTTTGAGATAAGATATATACAAGTAATATATATAATTTTTAAGATCACAAATATGAACAGTACATATAATGCCAAGATGTTAACAGAAAAATATCTCATATTCTGTTCACCAATTCTCTTCTAGGTCATTTGCACTGATATTCTTATTTGTATAATTATCATCTTTATAAAGATTATCTGAAGGCTCTAGGGTCTGTTCTGTTATTGGAAGTTTTCACCATCACCTTGGTCCCCCTGGACTGTTTTCTCTCCACTTACCAGGTCCCAACTACTAATTCCGGCAGCTGCTTTTAAAATAATCATTCTGAGGCTTAATATTAATTACATACTCTTTGGCCTTATATCTCAAGCTTCTTGATAACAAACTCTTACATCTTATATTAACCCATTTTTATTATTTTATATTTTACCACGAGGCTTGTGGTTTGTTACCTCTTGCTTCTTGGGTGGCTACATGGCATCTGCCTGACTCAGCCTTCTTTCCTTCTCTATCTCTGCTTGGATTTCTTGCCTTGCTATATTCTGCCTGCCATAGACCAAAGCAGTTTCTTTACTAACCAATGGTAATAAAACATACTCACAGAGCAGAATCCCACATCACTGTTCCTTCCTTAAAATTCATCAGTGCTCTTATTCCTTCTATTTTCATGTTGAAAACCTCAGGTGCCACAGTTCTTCTTTGCCGTATATTTGATAATAGTGTGAGCTTTATTCTCTACTATTATTAACACAATTTAGTTCTTTTTCCTATCCCTTTTCTCAACTTTTAAGTTTTGATGTTCCCACGAGTCCATTATTTTTCAAAATATTCTTCTGTACTGGTACTGTCTCTATGTAGTTTATGGTATATAGTTGCCAAACTGTTTTCTGATAGAACTAGATTTGCATCAAACCAGGAGGTAAATATTACAGACAGATCATGACTCAGTGCTTAAGATATCAGTCAAAAATACCACCACCCATCAGGACAATTAAACTAAAGATTTTGTTTCATTTTTATTTCTTGGCTTTATGTGTTTAAATATATAATTAAATATATGTATCAAATATTATGGCTCCAAAAACATCTCTTTACTTATTTGGATTGCAAATGTCTGCAATCAAGCCAGAATTTCCTATTGCTTGTTTAGTCTTTTTTTCTAGCTTTATTATTATCTCCTTTAGTTAACTGTTTAGTGTGTGTATGCTGTTTTCTTCTTTTTTCCTTCCTCCCTTCCTCTCTTCCTCTCTCATTCCTCTCCCTACCCATTTCTTCTCTTATTCAATACAACCAAACATAGTTTCCCAACCCTCTACTCCTCCCAGTCTCTTCCTACAATGTCCTCTGTCTCCCAGACTCACTATTCCTGAGTTTTCCTTTAGAAAAAATCAGGCTTTCCAGGGATATAAACTGAATACATCACAAGAAGATACAATAAGACAAGGCACAAAACCCTCATTTCAAGGCTGGGTGAGGAAATCCAGTCATGATATCAAGACCAGGCTAAAGAATCAAATACACCCCTATTCCCAGTGCTAGTAATCCAATAAAAACAACAAGCTAACAACTATAACATATATATAGTGGACCTAGCTTAGACCTTTACATGCTCAGTGATTGCTGCTTAAGTCTCTGCGAGCCCCTATGAGCCCTCTTAGTTGATACTGTGAGTCATGTTCACCTGGTGTCCTTCTGGCTCCTAAAATTCTTCCTCACCCCTCTTCCTAGGAGTTCCCTGAGATCTGAGGGGAGGGACCTGATGGAGATCTCAAATTTGAATTCACTCTCTGACTAATGTTTGACTGTGGCTTTCAGGATCTGCTCCCATTAGCTGCCAGATGAAGCCTCTCTGATGACAATTGGGCTAGGCATGAATCTATAACTATAGCAGAATATCATTAGAAATAATTTTATTGATTTTTTTAAATTTATGTTTTGGCTAGTCATGTTTGGTTCTACTCTAGGTCTCTTATCTGGCCTCTGGCTCCTGGTCATCCATGCAGTTCCATTGAGAGACAAGGACTCGCTTTTAAGGTGTGGGCCACAAATTAAGCTGGTCATTGGTTGGCTAGTCCCACAAGCAATGAGCCACCATTGCCTGAGCACATTATGCAGATAGGACAGATTGCATGTCAAAGGTTTTTATGGTTGGGTTGGTGTCCCACTACCACCACTGGAAGATCTGCTTCAGGCTGTGTATTCTCCATTACTAGGAGTCTTCACTAGGGTCACTTTCATAGATTTCTGGGAGTTTCCACTTTACTAGGTTTCCACATCACCCCCGAATTCTCCCTAATTCTAGTCAACCACCTACTATAAGTCTCAATTCTCTATACTGTACTACTACTCAAAGACAAAGGAAATTCTCATAACCTGTTAACAGTTCACAATTCTCCTTAATATATCTTAATAAAAATGATATATACCAGGGAAAGTAATCTGAGCAAAACTCAACTTTTGGCTCCTCTTGGGCATCAGAATGGGTGAACATCATTTTTATGTTATGGTCAGAGACTCCACAGTATTTTGAAAGAAATGTTACTTTGCTTCTTTACAAAGACATGAGGCATTCATATTCTCCAAAACTTTAGTATGGTCTCTGTGAAATTTATAGATTTGTGTCTTAGTCATGCTCATTTAAGAGTTCAAAGATATGGCACTTGAGTATGTACAGTTGTATTTCACTGAAAGCCTTTCATTAAGACAAGTCCATTTCTGTGGGTTCTACTTAAGCCTGACTTCTAAGTACCTACAATTTTTAAATAAATTTTTCCTGACTTCAGAATGGAAAATAACTACCTAATGAACTCATTATAGGATATAATTCGAGACTTTCTCCTGGAGGTTGATTTGGTACGTCTTCCATGATCAACAATTTAGTTTCCTTTTTTTCAGATGCATTGAATTGCTCAGCATTGAACTACATGTTTGAAACAGAAATGAATGATACCACATTTAATGATGCTTAGTATTAATTAATTAATTCATTTATCTATTATTAAGGTTTTGAGATGAGGTCTCATACCCCACTATGTCTTCATACTCAATACACTGCCAAGGATGGGCTTGCATTCCTAATAATTTTATCTTCATCTCCAAGTATCAGGATATCAGACATTAGCTATCATGCCAGACTCTGAACGCTTGGTTGTTAATGGTGGAAACTACACATGATTTGTCATATTCCATTGAACTAGTGTTGGAGAGCAATTTTAGTACTTTGGAGCTTGTGTCGATCTTTGCTTTTGTTTGTCAAATATAGAAACTGGGTCAGAAAGATGACTCAATAGATAAGAGTCCCTTAGCATCAGGTCTAACGATTTGAGTGCTATTTCATAGTTTACAGGATTAAAAGAACAAACCTGCTTTCATAAGTTTTTTCAGATCTCCATATGTGTAGTATGGAATGCATATATGTGCAGCCCCCCCCCACACACAAAAAAACCATAGTCAATGTTTTAATTATAATATTAATTAAACCCTTACTAAAAACGATTTAGTTTGTTATTTATTTATTTTATTGCTATTGTTTTTCCAGATAGGATTTCCCTGTACAGTCCTGGATATCCTTGAACTTGTTCTGTAGACCTGACTGTCCTTAAACCTAAATATCTAGCTGCCTCTGCCTCCAAAGTGCAAAGATAAAGGCATGCACCACAACACTCTGCCAAAATAAGGTTTAAAATAATATTGTAAAAATTATTTTTACAAAATAAGTTTGTAAAAGTAATTTAAATAAGGTTAGCCTTCAAAAGTACTATTGTTGCCAAGATTCTTTGAAAGGCTGCTTGCTTCCACTGACATTTCAACATAAATAAATAAAGTTTACTTTGTTGAAAATCACAAAAAAAATCAAGAACACATACGTTTTGAAGCAATGCCATATTTCATTGAATCTGGCCATTACTATAAAAATTAGTTATAGGCTTAAGTGACATAAATTGTGTTGATAATAATTTACTAATTTCAAAAGACTCCTCTCAGAAATAAAGGTGTGTATGTTAGGACAATGTTAAAGTGAAGTTCCATGGTCTAAGCTGTTACTCAATGTAAGATCATGTGAGATCTTCTAATAAGAATGTACTATTGATAGAAAAAGAAATCAGTCTTACTAGCAGGAACTCAAGAATGATATTAGGCTCTGCACGTGTTCCTGGTTTACACTGTGACCCTATAATGTTGAGAAGAGGAAATGAAGACCTGTCAGCAATGGCCACTTCCTCATCTCACTTGATTCTTTGAACTTTGGTTTTAAAGAGCCATTTAGAGAGGCTGCATGATTATAGGTCAGCTGATCAGAAAGACCATCAACCTTTAAGCTCACCACATAGTCCTTCTGTCGCTGGAGACACACTTTGGTGAACAGGCCTGGTGCCAAGAGGAAGCTTTGCAAGGATCCATATAGAGAAAAGCTCCCAAAGCTGCTGCTGAAGATGGGGCTGGAGGCTGGCTGGAGCCATCCTGTCTACAGGACTATAAAGCAATAAAGCAGCAAATTTTACAGCATTACCTATTTTGTAGAAATCATTACATATCTAGGGTGGTTATAAACTGCTAATTGGAGTAAAAGGAAGTATTTGGCAGATGTATGTGAGGATTAACCAGTTGGTGGTGGACAGAAGATCTGAAAGGTACCTGCAGACAGAACCCGGAATTTTGTGGCATTGAGGTATTTCTAATGGCAGGAAGCTTCCACTTACTTTCAAGATAGGTGGCCTTCCCCTATAATCAGATTGATGACTACCTTAGTTGTCATCATGGAACCTTCATCCAGCAACTGATGGAAGCAGATACAGAGATCTACAGTGAAGCTGAAACAAATTACTGGAGACCAGTCCAAGAAAGGCAAGAGCGATAATATGAACAAAGGGGTCAAGACCATGATGGTGATATCCACAGAAACAGCTGACTGAGTTAATGAAAGCTCAATACCTCTGGACTTACAGCAGGGGAACCACTATAGTTGGCCTGCATAAGACCAAACTAGACCCACTGAATGTAGGGGACAGTAGCGAGGCTTGGGCAGTCTGTGAGGCCACTGGCAGTGGGATCAGGATTTATCCCTGGTGCTTGAACTGATGTCTAGGAGCCCATTCTCTTTAGAGGAATACTTTGTTCAGCCTAGATATGGGGGGATGGGCTATGGTGAAGTGTCAGATTTTATTGACTCCCCATGGGAAGCCTTACCCTTTCTGAGGTGTGGATGGGGAATAGGGGCAAGGGTGGAGTGGAAAGGGGAGGGAGTGGGATTGGAGATAGCTGTGTAAAATGAGACAAGATTGTATTAATAAATTCTTAATAAAAAAAGGACGGGTGATCTACAGCTTCCTAATTTGGTACTGTTCTATCTCCTGGCTGCTCCAGATGTGAAAGATCCTTCACCGGGTGCCATATTGGTTTGCTCCATCAGATATAGCAATATGTTGGAAATGATATAAGGATGACCAATTATTCAGCCTCCCTTAAAAACCTTTTAAAACCAAAGTCCAAAGAATTAAATGAGATCAGGAAGTGGCCATTGCTTACAGGTCTTCAGTTCCTCTTCTCAGCATATCATAGGGACACAAGAACAATGTAGCAGAGCCTATTACAGTTCTTGAGTTCCCATTATTAACATTGATTTTTTTTTTTGCAAATGGTATATTCTCATTAGAAGACCTCATGTAATGTTACAGTGAGGAATAACTTAGCTTAGATACTGAAATGTCACTATAAAACTGCCCTTAACTTTGAGGATGGCCTATGATTCCATCCCATAGAATTACTTGCTGAATCATCAAAGCATAGCCAAGCTAATTTTCATTGCGTGTGACAAAATACAATTTATAGTTCTTTGTTATTGTCTATTTTCTTTTTAATGAAAAGACCAAGATGAGTACTGTTATATCAAAGTATGATTGTTGTCATCGTCAGTGAAAGACTTAACGAGCTCTGCCTATATACTCCCTGCAGCCTATCATCTTTGTGGGCAGGAGACTACACTGAGTACAACTGTATATGCATTAAGAGTTATTCAACTCTTTAAAAGGAATAGGCGTGAGGAAAATATTTTCTGTACTTCATTTTTATTTTCAAATTTGAAAAATAAATGTTTACAAAAGATTAGAGTAATTGATGGCTCTTGTGATAAGTGGTAAATGTTGTTTTCTGGGTCATTTAGAATACTTCTTTCTAAGACAAGATCTCCTGAGTAAATTGGGAGCTTGGGGACTTTGGGAGAAAGTTGAAAGGAGGGGAGAGGCGGGGAGGGGAGCAGAAAAAAATAGAGAGCAAAATAAAAATCAATAAAATTAAAATAACAAAAGAATACTTCTTTTTGGATTTCTGTTTCTGTTTTACAAAAGTAAGCAACAAATGTGCTGACTTTCTATTGCATGAGGAAGGTTGTTGATGTCAATGTTACAAGGAAAGTTAATGGGTTTCAAATTTAGAGATGTCAAGGACAGCATATAGACAATGCATTATTATAACTTGGCATTTAGGAAGTATTGCTCTCCACACACATCATTTCAGGGAGGAAGGCTTCATTATTCTCTTTGTTATGAAAAGATGTTGAAAGCCATTGGTTCTTTAACATTTTTACTAAAATATATAGTGTAGCTGGTGTTTTGCATGCCGGTGCTTCCTGTAAAGATTTGTAAGGCCTTTCAAGTAGTACTATATTAAATTGTGAAATCATACCTGTTAAAAGACTGCTATGTATAAATTTTCAGAAGTTAGGAAAATAATATATACAGTAAATATATACAGTAAAAAGTTCTTTGTGGAACTACTATATATAGTGAATTTATGGAACTAATTTTTATGGGCAATTAAAACATCAAGTAAGAATTTTTAAATGTGTGTGCTAAAATAGTTACCTAGTAATTAAATGCAAACAAGTATTTAAAACTCACCATAAGCAGACATTGATGTACTACATGCCTCTTTTTTTTTAAATCAGGAATTAAAAGCTTTCACCTTTAAAGATCAATAGGGTCCTTCAGAGAGCTGAGGACACATAGACATGTCAAGCAGCTAATAATCTTACAAGATTCTCAAAGTTCCTTCACAGGTCTAAGAATGACCAAACTATCCCAGATGAAATTTTCCAGGGATCCTACCTACAAGTCATGGAGTTAGCTCAAGGAATCCCTCTCCCATGAGGCATCAGCACCTGCAGTCGACTCGCTAGTGTGACAGCTATCTTTCAGTCACTCACACTTTGAAAAGTAACTCCAATAAACTCATTGGCTCTTTAATCTGCACATAAGCAGAACTGGCTATTTGATCTGGTGACAGTGTCCCATCTGGAGTGAAAAGATATCTGTTCACATCTCCCTAGGAAATGTCACCCCCCAAAAAATCAACCAGTATAATTAATGTTTATCATGATTGTCTCACTTTGCTCTTGCCTCTCAAACATATTACCATTTGCTTTTTTAAAAAGTATTATTCTCTTTTCTTCAATGTGACATCATCATTGCTAATAAGTGTTTTGGGAGATTATTCAATAATTTCCATGAAAAACCACAATTCACTTTGGAAATAGCTGGTGATTTTAAAAATTAATGTGAGACTCTGATTGCTTAGACTTTAATAATTTGTAATTTGAAGGTATCTATTTGGCATCAGATAACTATGGATTGATATCCTGGATAGCCTTTTCCTTGTCTCAGCATCATTTTTAGAGGAGTATTGGAGTACATTTGGACCATATAGAACTAAGTTCCAGGCTAGTGAGCAGCTGAACGGAGCACAGACACTGATGTCACAAGTACTCAGCAGAAGGTTTGGAGAATTGTGTGATATTTTTCCAAGTCTCAGCCTTCTCAGTTGGGAAATGGTACCTTCTGTGAGAAGTGAAAGACACAGGAATATAAGACATTAGCTCAGCAAAATAATGTAAAGTTTAGTAAATTTGAAGTTTTTATTATTCTTAACACAGATGTTGTTTTCAGTGTTTGGCTATAACACATCAATTTAGAAATGCCATTACCAGGCTATCAGTCTTTTTGCTCATTTAAGGTGTGACAGGCTTGTACATCTCCCTTTAGCTCTGGTATTGTGAGTCTAATATGAGTAGGGAATTGAGTAAGCACTCACCCTTCTTGATAAAGGAAAAAAGAGAAGAAAAACCTCAGGGAATTTGTGATTGTATAGTAGTATGAACAGATTTTTTTTTAAAGAAACTACTTTTATTTTCCGTGACTACATGTTTTATCATTAATCAAATAACAATTTGAGATTTTCATTAGTTGTTGCTGTCAAAATCCTTGAGAAGATTAATCTCGAGGATGGGTGATTGTTTCGGCCTACTTTCCATGATTTTAGTTCACCGCCAAGGAGCACTGCTCACTTTGTGGCAGCCGTGAGGGATGAAGGGTGACAGAGAAAAGAAGTTTCTAGGGATCAGATAAATACATCAAAGGCATGCTTTCAGGGATCTACTTTATCTAACAAGGTTCTACCATCTAATAGCCTATACAAAAATTCACCAACAGATATACCCATTGATGAAGTTAGAGCCCCCATAACCCATTCACCTCTCAATTATTCCATTGTCTAGTGACTCCACCAGGAATGAAGGGATAAGTTATGTATAAAACTTTAAGATTAGTCTCTGGTTTTAAATTCTTTGTGATAGCCATTAAATCTCATGATTCCTCTTGGTTGTGAAGTTTGTCATGTTAATCTTACTGCTTTATGTTTAGCTAGCATTCAGTATGGGGTTTGAATCCATTTTTCATGTGTACATTATCAGTCATGTCAGCTCAGGCAACTCAAAATTTACTAATTTCAGGCATTGTACATTATTCAGATGTGTGAAAACATAGCATCTCTTTTGGTAGTTATTTCAATTGTTTTTCATCAGCATGGAAAACAGCCTTCAAATGAACACTGAAATGTAATATTTCAAACTAAATCAGTTGATGTATATTACTTAAGATGTGGTCTCTATGTATTATGTGTTTGAATTAAAAGTGCAGGATTTTCTGACTTTCATAATTTTATTCTAAATTATAACTACATGCATAAGTTTGTTTTAGTGGATGAGGAGTTTGTTTCTATAAAGTTATAATGTAATAGAAATGTCACTTAAATCAAAACCTGAAAATTGTTTGATGAACTTATATGACTTCTTGAAACTCAGCTCTTATATATGATAGAGATGACATTGTGTTTTTGGAGCATCGATTTCCCTAAATAACAAGTTACAAATATTGTTACTGGACAATTTTCTGCTTGATTGAACTCCAATGGGTGTTTGAGTCCACTTTTCAAGCATTTGTAGGCTTAATTGTGTATATTACACAATGATGCAGAAACATTCTGAGGATTGTTTAGAAAATGTGTTTTAAGATGGTAGACTTTTATATTAATCACCACTATGAGACTCCCAAAGGAAAACATGTTTCAAAAGTCTGCCCTTGTAAGGAGTGTAATTTGTAAATGGGATTTGAGTGCTAATATATTTCCTTAAGAATGTAATTTATTGTCTTTTCATCCACCTCCAACTTTCCATACAGAGTTTAAAATGCAATGGCCAGAAGGCAAAGAAATGTCACTGGAAGGATGTGGACATGGACTCCAGGACTACTGATGTTGCTGATCCTTGGGAGCCAGCAGGGGAATGGGCAAGGTCAAGGTAGGGGCAAGCATGCTCTGAGTCTCCGAAAGCAGAGTGTGATTACTACTTTATGGTGAAAATATATAGGATTTTGGCCTGATGTTTTAGATCAGTGGTTCTCAATCTGTGGGTCAAGATGCCTTCGGGGCTCACATATCAAGTATTTACATGATGATTCATAATAGTATCAAAATTACAGTTATGAAATGGGCACAAAATTATTTTATGATGGGGGCACTGCAACATGTATTACAGGGCTGCAGCATTGGGAAGATTGAGAACCACTGTTTTAGACAGTTTATTATATGCTTTCTTAAGATTTTTCAAAGCAACCCACAATGCTTCTGAGTTGGTTAAACTGTATGGCCATTGGAGGTGAGCTTTTGTATCGAATTTGAACACACCTTTCTGAAAGGACTTTTATTTTGGTGCAGTAATTAATGGCTACCTGTGTGTGTAGATGCAGCAATAATGGTGTTGTATGCAAGTTTTGATGCAGCAGGTTATGGCTGTGTGTGGGTTTGGGGGCATTTACAATAGCATAGAACCCTTTAAGGTTTGATATTTTTGAAGAGATCTTTTGAGTTTTTCTTTAGTGAGTCACATGTTATATGATTTTAAATCTTCAAAACATACTAAAGGACACGATGTTCTTCAGAAATAACTGTAAATCCAATATTTGAATATCTCTTACTGTCCTTCAATTGTGGTTTGGGGTGAACTAGTGATGAAGCAGAGAAGCAGAGTTGTACCATCTGAAAATTTGTTTTGGAGATTAGAAAGTGGTCATAGATTTTGTAAGCTGGTTTTCAATGGACGGCGCCGCAGTCTTGTTTCTCTCTGCTGTGATCAGTAATGTGTGAGTTTGAAGTGGTTTGTTTTTTAAATGCAGATTGAAATTCAATATTTCCTATTGTCTAAAGAATTCCTCTTAAAAAGCCAGGTGGGTGGGTCACATCTGCGATCCTTGAACTTGCAAAACAAAATTAGAAGGTTTGCTTTGAGTTTGAGACCAGTCTATACTTCCTAGTGAGTTTCATGACAGCTAAGGTTGCTTAGGTTGACCCTGCCTCAAATCAAGAAACAAAAACACCTGGCTCTCCTGGAATGATTCCCCCTTGAGGATTAGGCATCGTTTCTGTTTGTGTCAGGATTTGAGAAGAAATATCTAAACAGGAAGAGTATAGGCAAATTATATTATTTCTGATGAAATTGTGTGTGGTGCTATTATATAATTATGATGGAAATGAGCTTCTAAGTCTCTCAGTTTCTAAAATTTTCACTAAGTATGTGCATTTAAGTAGGCTTATTAATTTTTTGAAAAGTCTTCAAAAAGAACATCGTCTGCCACATGTAATTTTATTCAATGAATTTTTAAATGCAATATGAAAATATTCATTAAAATGTTTTATTTTGTGATTAACTATACATGAATGTATACATGCAGATTAATTTTTAAAATTAAATGAGGGGTTTGGTTTGCAAACCTTCTGTCATGACATTATGGATTTACATTAGCATCTAGTTAAGTTAACATTTTCTTTTCTTTTATGGTAATGGGTAATAGAGAAAATCATGTTAACACAGGACAGATATATGTGTTTTTACTAAGAGTCTAATATGAATATGTCATCAGCATCAGCATCACGTTTCTTCTGTCTAAGAGAATGGTATATTCTTCCTTGAATGTGTTTATCCACTAGAAAGAGGTCAAGTAACAGTTTTTCTGCAACAGTGAACCAATGAGTAGAGTAAGAACTGGATGGTTTGCCAGGGTCCTTCTTGTCATGGTTGGGAATACCACTTGTCCTGGGTAGGGAGTGGTTTGTGGGATATTTAAGATACTTGAGAAAAAATAAGTGCCTTCTTCTTCATGCAAGTTCTTTATTTCTTTCCTTTTCTTTGCTCCTGAAGGTAAAATCATGGATAGGTACTCTCAGAAAACACTCATCCTACTCCAAAATGCTTATCTTCACTGCATTTGCAATGTTCATCATAGTGATTTAATTGCTCAAATTTTTGTATTCTTTTAATACATATGTTATTCCTTGAGCAGAAAGTAGGGTAAGAAAGAAATGGGATTACAGATCTTCTTTCCTTTGATGCTCACCATTATTTATGAAACATGTGCTCTGAAATCAATTCAAAGCTTAGCTTTAGCGAAGCTTCCAATAAAAATTCCAGTTAAGTGATTGTCTTCCTTTATAAAAGAATAAATTAAAATGGGCAATGATTTAAAAGGAGAATGACAATAGAAAAGACAATGGAATTCTTTAATATCATAGTTGAGACTGTTTGGCTTCCTTTAGCAACTACATTGAATGACACAGATTTCTTAGGCACAATGAGCCAAGTATTTAGATCAATAAGTTTCATTAAATATTAAATATTACTTTCTAACTTCTGGATGTGTAATTAAGCAGAATCACAATGTAAAATATTTAAAATTGAACTTTAAATTACTTTTAATTTTTTAAAATAAAAGTATTATTGCTCTAAACTTACAGTAAATATCTAGAGGTTTCTTTTTTCCATATTAAATTTGTAAGTAGAGGGCCACCACTTACAGCAATCTTGTCTAGGAAAACAGAGCCTGAATTCTAAATGAGAATGTTGGCCCCAAATCCCCTAACCACAGCAGGGCTGAAATAAAGTGAAAGGGAACAATAGTGGGTTGAAATTAGTCTGATGTTCCAGGTTGACATTTTTCTATTGTCCAGGAAGATATCCTTATAATGGCATCCATTAGCTTTTAGGTGGTATAGCACTCCCTAATTTGGGCTAAGATCATATGTAGGCTGCTTGTAGGGAATCACGTTGAAAACAATTTGCTATAGTAAAGTGAAGCCAATCATTAAATTAAGAAAAAATGGAAATCATGTGAGTCTTAAAAGAAAATATAGGTTACAAGACAAACAAACCAACAAGTAAGATATTATTTTACCTTTGAAGGAAGTGTTAAAAAATAGTTTCATAATTTCCAAGTGCTAGTAAACACTGGCTATTTTATGTATAATCTTCAAAACACAGAACTGGCATGCCCTAGGTGTAAATGGTATTAACTGGGCAACAAGCAAAACCAGGAAGTACCTGGGAGAAGAGCAGAGAGAAAGGCATGGAGAGAGCAGAGTCCAGCCCATTGAGAAACACAGAGAACAGGGAACAGGTGTACTCAGAGGTAAAAGAATTGCCTACGACCTCAGCAATCCCATTTTTTCTTTCCCCACTCATATGCTCAAGGAATACTATATGTATTAAAGGGATAAAAAATGGAACAATTAAATCACTATGATGAATATTGCAAGGGCAGTAAAAATAGCATTTTGGAGTAGGATGAGTGTTTTCTGAAAGTACCTTCCAGGATTTTACTTTTAATGGCAAAGAAATCGCCTGTTAATAAATATGTTCAAATATGTCCACCCTAGTATCCTTGTGTGATAATTTTGTTTTCTTATATTGAAGGAAGATGTGTTATTTTTCTAGTCTATAACAAGAATACTAACCAAGAAGAATGGAAACAGCATAAATCTATTCTAGAATGTGAATTTTCCAGTTTTCAAACAAGTATTGGGTTAGTATTTGTCAAAACTGATACTGCATTTAAATATGGTGATAAATTTAACAAGTTATAAATATGCAGGGAAATATAAGCAGTTTGCTTTCCATAATGACTGTGCTTAAATTCGTAATACTAGCCCTAGTGCTAGATGTAGGACGCTTTAGAAATTTGAAAAAGCATATAATGTTTATGCATGTAGCAAAATTAAATATTGAAGACAATTTGATACAATTTATCTTCTGTTTTCATGACCAGATTTCAGGTAAGGCATTAAGCATCCAAAGCAAAATGTGATAATATTTGGCAGCCATAAACTTCTGTGCAATGTTCTCCATAGTGGAATACTGTTTCAGTGATAGAGCAGAATTCTGAAAATTGTGACATTTGGCTATCCTGTTAAGCACCTTTCACTAATTAGGTTGTCATGGTATCTTACATGCAATCTCTTGGTTGTATGTTACTTATTCAGTTTTATCTTAAGGAACCAAGAAGAAAATGTTTAAGCTCTAAAAAGGATGGCTGGGTAAAGAGCCTCTCTCTTCCTGTTTCTCCTGGTCTTTCTCCTCCCCTCCTTCTCTTGTCTTCTTAAGCTTTTCCTAGTATGGACTATGGCTTTGTTTGTTGTTTTCCTTTCTCATTCAACCAATTCAAGTGAGTGCATGAATATATATTCTATGGAGTCTTAAACTGAAGGTTTATAGAGGCAGACTTTCAACTGGAAATCTGTAAAGTTGTGATTACTGAGATGAAATGCCTGTCATCATTGCTGCTTAAGAAAATCCCTTCAAAGAACTCATTGCTTATGCTTCTTGTGGTTGCTTTGGGAAGTATATTCTTATTAAAATTGAAAAACATTTCAGAGAGGTGAATTCACAAATTTGACAGAAAATATTGAGTGATGATTATTTTTATACCCCAAAGGGGCATGACCTTAAAAAACCATCTAGCTAAGTAGTGGCGAATTTGAACTCTGCTATATAATAAAGCCTTGATCTTTCTGACATGTCTTATTCAATATAAAGAATTTTACATTGTGTAGATAAAAACACAGGCATATGCACGATAATTTAATCAAATTTGATTTGGTCTATGGTATGCTACACAGTTTGTTTTAGTTTGCGATTCAAAGTCATTATACTGATAAATGCACATATCTCATATATAAAACTCAGCCATCTTACAGATTGCATGCACAATCCCACTTTCATAGCCAATGAGATGCATGTGATAAACAAAAGAAGCAGCAATTTAAAAATGCAAGTAGCTTTATTTAAAGACAATGAAGCTTTCAAAGAATGAGTTTTCAAAATTTAGATTCTTTTAAAATGGAACTGTGTGGTTTCATCACACATCTCATAGTCTGTTAGGGAACCTGAAGATCTGTTTCTGGAAGTAGCCTAAGTCCTACGTGGCTCTGTACACAGTCCAAGTGAGGTAGCCTAGAGAGACTTCCGTTTAAGACACAATGCAGAGAGTGAAAAAAATCATGTTTTTTTTTTCTACAGAAAGGATTGTTTTCACAGATTGAGTACTTTAATATGAAATAATTAAATAATATCTCACTCCTGAGTTTCATCACAACTGACATTAACACAGAGCCAAAAATCATACTAAACAATTCCTTTCCACGTGAGGAGAGTCAAAGTTTATAACGTTTACTCACAATATTTCTTTATGGTTCCCAAAATTTGGGTGACTCTCATTCTAGTATTATTTTAACTTACTATTTCTATACTTGTTTATCTATTTATTTACTTACCACTTCTTCAATTTAACTTGTTCTTTAAATATCATCCAAATATAGTTTCTTACACCATTTAGTGTTAAATTTATTTAAGAGAGTTATTCAAATTTCTTCCTGGTTGATTCTTGGCTCTTAGAATACTGTTTCTTCAAAATTGGAGAGTATAAAGGTACTTAATTTATAAAGTTTATTTTGGATATTTTAATTGTATTCTTTTCTTTTTTTGGTTACAAGATTTGAGGTGGAGAATAGTTAAAAGTAGTGGACACCAGCATCATATGTTAGCTTGCCCCTCTCTTTCCAGTCAAAGAAATAGAGAGAAAAATAAATTTTATATAGACTAATGGGATCATATGTGAAGACAGAAACATTAATCCTGAGGTATAGATCAAAATATTTCAAGTAGTGTTTTGCTTAGACTAGGGCACTATTGTCTTTGATAAAAAAACAGAACTGACTGCTTGTTGTTTTTTTAATAAATATTTTATCAATTCTTTTATAATTCTATGCAATATATTTGTTAATAATATTCAAACTCAACTCCTCCAAGATCCACCCCACTCTCCAACCACCGCAACTTTACGTCTTCTTTTCTGTTTGTTTAATAATACAACAGCCACTTCAATTTATGCTTCTTACTCTTAGTGTTCCTTTCTGCCTTCCCAACCTTTCTATCACGGCACATCTACCTCAGCAGAAAGACAAGCCCCAGAATCACCTTTCTGTCACTGATTGAGTTTCCTATGTGGCTCATGAATTACATATGAATTTCAGTGTTGCCAAATGATGTTTCAAGGGACTTAAAACCCCATCTGGCACCATCCCACTAGGAAGCCTGTATGCATGATCACAATGATGATGTAAGGGACACACATGTTCTTATCTGTCAGCAACTGTGCTTCCACGCGCTGCCCTACCTTCTCTAAAATTTAGGAAGTAGTGAGATTAATATAAGACACAATAACATCTGTTCATCAATTGTAGCTTTATCAAACCACAAATTACCTTGAATTCCTATAGTTAATTATCTCTGTGACTTAGTAATTGATATCTACCCTGGTTTTTACTTATTCCTAATTTCTTCTTAAATATTTTCCACAAAGCAGACTTCTACTTGGTTTTATATTTGTTGCTGTTTTTCTCTTTGTTTGTTTTGAGCCTTGGTCTCACTCTGCTGGTCTGAGATCCAGGATATAACCTAGATTGGCCTTGCATTCATGGAACTTACCCTTTCTAAGTATTTTTTCTCATATTCATCAGATTAGTTCCTTTTCTGGTTTTTAAAATAAAAATATTATATAAAAATCCACCAAGTATGAAGCATGTGTGCCAGAGAGCATTTGTAAAGTGAAGAAACAGGTTAAGGCATGAGAAAAGATTGTGGAGGTAAAACAACTTGAAAGCAACTGTTTAGACTTGTTGGAAATTGCCTCAACAGTATCCAGTACATAAACTTTCAATTCTACTAAAAGTAGATAACAACAGTGACGATTAAGATAACATTAGTCTCTTTATAGGCTCCTTATCAGAGTCCAAGAGAATCCATTGTGTTTGCTACACAAAAATAGGCAGAGTTTCTCCCCATAACAAGTTCTTTGTCTGGAATAATCTTTTTGCCTTTCAGTGCAGTTGCCACCTCCTTTGTGTTCTGTGGTTGACATAGTTCTCCACGTACAACAGTATCACTTTCTCCCCACTTTACACTATAGTGTAAGGTCTGAGATTTTTTCCCTTTTAATTAAAAAAAATGTTTAGGGTATTTACTGATGTATTTAATGGCTGTTTATGAAATGTTTACTGCAAGCTAAGAATTCTTCTGAGTAAAGGAATCTGACCAATAACTTCAACACCAAGTAATTGGTATTGTACTGAGTTAAGGGCAGCAGAGACACTCATATGAGATAGTGGAAATAACTCTGCTGTATGTATAAGGAATTTAGACAGGGTGAGTTTTCAATGTATATTCAAGAGGGGCCACATGGAAGAGTTGGCACTGAAATTTAAAGGTCTTGAGGTTCTGAGCTACAGAGAGATTTTAAGAATGATGTTTCTTTCCAAAGAACATCATGCATGTGACCATGAGCAGCATGATTTTGGTATTTTTTTAATAAGAGAGAGTAGAACTGAGGAATTAAAATGGAGGAAAGCACAGGCAGTGTGAAGTCCTAGCATGCAGGAACGGGGGGAAAGAAAGGGCTGAACATTGTTTGCCTTTATGATGGGGAATTTTGACTTTGTTTGGAGAAAGGTAAGGGAAAAATAATGATTTGGAATTTTCCTTTTGGTAACTCATGTTGAGCTTTCAGTGGCTGCTACTTAGAACTTAATAATTTTGTTTTATTATTCTAATAATCAACTAAACACTAGAATATTAAAATAACATTAAGTTCTAACAAATTGATGAACATGGGCTTTTATCTCTTCCATTACCAAACATCTCATTTTTTAATTAATTTGAAAGCTTTCTAGAATAGTGAGCCAACATAAATTTAGCATAATGCACAAAATATTCTTCACCAGATTTAGGCTTTTTAATTGAAGATGTTAATTAGAAGGGTCACTTATTCCACTGGAAGATGTTGATAAAAATGCTTTCAAGTTACTCTCACATCAGTCAAAGCCATGTGAATTTAAGATTCTGGAATTCCAATGTAGACAACTGTAATGGGGTAATAGCTATAAGCACATAAAGTTCATGCCTTTATCCTCTATTATAAAGGATGCATCAAATTGGAAAAGCTTCCTGGCTCCAAATCTTAGAACTAGGAATAGATTGAAATAATTATTTCCTAATAGAATTGCATTCCTGGCAGAAAAGTGTCTTTTCATAGACTGCCTTATATTGTGGTTTATAAAAATATTTGTCCAGATAGAATTTTTCTTAGAAAATTAGCATCTCACAATGTAACAAAAGAGAAAACTCCAAGGTTAGAAATTAATGCACAGTCCAATGAATAAAAGTTCAAAGAAATAGAACAATGAGATAAACAGAGCAAAAAAAGCAAACTGATTAGAAAATGGAAATGTTCCCAAATCAAGTAAAAGCCACCTTGTAGTTGTGAAGTAAAGAATTCAGTTTCAATGGAATGCATATGGAGGCCAGAGATAATAAGGTTGACCTGTGTGCTCTCAGGACCAGATGACTTAATGCTTTGTATGTAGAGCTCAGATCACAACGTTAGAAAAATCTTTCATGTTTAGATGGATTATGATCATATTTACATTGCCTTTCCATGTAGTATGGCAAGTACACTATCAAAGAGGCATATATAATCATCAAGGAAAATTTGCAATCTAGCTAACAATTGTACCAGTCCAGGCAAAAGATGTTGGAATGTGCTCATAACATTGTGGAGTAAGTTAGAGAAAAATCACTTGACATGGATACTTTTGGGGGATGTAGTCATGATGGGATTCCCTGATAGAACCCCACCAAAGTGGGCTGCTATAGAGCTTTGTTGCTCTACAGTCACTTTGCTGAGATGGGGAAGGCTTGCTGACATATTGTAAATTGTCAGGGACAGAGATGTGCGCAGATAAGTGAGTCACTGTGTGATTGGTTTTACTACATTTCCACCTTAAATGGAGAGGTTTGTTACAGTCAGAAGAAGATACCAACTAAGCTCTGAGCAGATCGTGTGGCTATAGTGTAAAATGACTGATCTATGTGTTAGGATGAAGTCATTGTTCTTTCTAGGTCAGGGTTGGAAAATTATAATTCATGAGCCAGATTGGTTCTTCTGCATATGTTTGTATCATTCAGTTTCTTTAATTTACTTTTTATATATTTTAAAGTGTGAAATTTAAACTTGGGGGGAGGACAGTGAGTCACACTTTCCTTTTGTTCCCCGAAGACTACAGTATTTCCTCTGTGGACCAATGTTGAACATTTTGTCTGCTCTTGGTCTAGATGAACCCTACATGAACAGAGTATTAACAGTGAAGACAGTAGTAGAGTAATTGGATTAAGTCTTGG
The DNA here is from genome assembly GCA_004026605.1 of Ondatra zibethicus. Taxonomy (NCBI): domain Eukaryota; kingdom Metazoa; phylum Chordata; class Mammalia; order Rodentia; family Cricetidae; genus Ondatra; species Ondatra zibethicus. The sequence goes on along the minus strand of PVIU01003416.1, from coordinate 46,236 downwards.
TAATACTACATATGTGATGGGGACATAAATGTGGGCATGTCTGATTGTTAGCATTAAAAAAAACTAGAAGATTATCTATCTATCAGGAGGATCTGTAGAGACCCTTCAATCAAAATGGAATGACTGACCAGGAACCTAATCAAACTGAGTCAAAATATTCTGGATTTGGTGCTCTAAGAAACAGAGAATATTGCATTCTCTGTTTGAACAAAGAAACCAAATGTGAGGATTATATTAAACCTAGCTGTGATTTTAAGAGGACCCAAATTCTTCAATCTTTTAGATTTTAGGGAAAGATGGAGTCAAAAAAGGCACATTGAAGGAGAGAAAGAAACCGTGTATGCTGGGAGAATTTTCTGAGGGAATTCACCTCTGGGATGGAAGGAGCTGTCTCAGATTAGGGATTAATAAATGGAATACCTCAGGTACTCAGGTATCCTTCGCAATTACGATATAGAAGAGGAATGTTTATTGACAACAGCTCAAGAGTGGGGGAGAACTGGAACAACAGTGCACGTTTGGTGAATATTTATTGATTCTTTCAATGTATAGATAGATGGTCAAGGTAAGAACTTGAAGTGTTTCTGAAAATTTTTTAATTTAGATTTGTGAATCAAACCACTGGAGAATATGTCTTCAAAAGTATAGAGTAGATCAAGAAACAAATTGATAAGTAAAATGCTCATTAGGACTCCATATACCTGAAATGCCACTATGATACTTCGTATTTTGATAGATACATTTTGATTGTTTATATAGCTATGGGAATGTTGACCACATTTCACGCAAATCTATCTAATCAATGTGTTCTATAATTCAGTCAACTTTTGTCTGAGTTGTTTTATGCCATCACATGTTCTCATCTATCTGTACCTTACAGTGATTCCTCATGTAAAACCTGCTCCTCTGTCCTCATACCTTCTGCATTACACTGTCAGAGAACCTGCCTGCCATTCTCAAGCATCTACAGTTTGATGGTACTTATCAAACCAATTTTCTACACTAAGATGTGTCCTCTCCATGAAGCTGTGCTTTCATGATTTCTTTTCACTATAATAATTCTCATACCCCCCAAATTAAGCACTTTTCTCCTAATTGGAATATCTATAGTTTTAAAAATATTCATTTCCAAATTTACCATGTAACAGCTAACCTCTTCTACTAAACAAAACATATTTGTTTTCAAATACCTTTAAATATAAATGTTACTAATGAAGATAATATAGGAGCAGCATCTACAGCCATGTTTTCCTATATAACGTTGTTATTAGACTGATATTTGGGGTAGAATAACATAGCATGAAGATTGCAATAACAGATATATGAAGATAATATACTACTATGTATGCTTCTTTTCCCATTGGTGGGACCAATACCTATCAAGAGTCAACTAAAGGTTAAGAAACTTGTTTTCTGGTTTGAAGAGAGACATTCCGTCATGGCAGGGAAGGCATAGCAACGTAGTGGCTTATGGCTATGGTAACAGAAATATGAGGTTGTTTGTTCCTATGTAAGATATGTAGGTAGATTATGATGCGAAGCATTGAGTTGACTACAGACCATCAAGTGGTAACCCTCCTCACTTTAAAAAATTCAGTTCAGGGCTCTAATCCATTAGATTGTATCACCTACATTCAAGCAAGAACTTTTACCCAAAGTTAGTCCTTTCTGAAATATCTCCTAGATGATTTTCTGTTTAGTCAAGTAGACAACAGAGATTACATATCTCAATACATACTTTTTTTTCTAAAACACCAGTTATCAAAATGAAAGTTTTGAGTCAAAATAAAGCCTGGTCTGTGCTTACTTATTTTGCTGCAGCAGTAGTCTACTCTCCTTGGGGAGTGGTGTTTATGACTATATCTAGGGGTCACCCATTTCTCCCTTTTCCCAAACTTTGACCCATAGTTCTTTCTTTGGCACATACTTTTATTTGGGGAATATTTCTATTTTGCTCCCTATTAATTGCTGCAGCTCCTAGATACACAAAGTACCTTTCTTTTACCATTTGTGAAATGGATATCAAAAACATTAAATATATAGTAGTCTTCCATGGCCCCTCAGAAGTCAATTTTGAGTATACTGCTTCAACTTAGCACCTACTATGAATTTAAAAATAAAATGGCTACAACATTTGTTGATGCTGAGTTTGACATGTTCATTCATTGTGGATCAATAGGAAGCTTCCCCTGCCCCAAATATTATATTGCTTTATAAACAAGCAAAAACAAATCATAAGTTATCAATTAATTTTAGCATCATGGGAGATGTTCCTTTTCTTTAAAAATTATTCATTATTTGAACAAAGTCATTTTGAACATATTCAATTGCCGCTCCTTCCCTTCACTCCTCCCACATCTCTCTTTTCTCCCTACCCTATCATAACCTCACATCCTCTTTATTTCCCACTATGTGTGGGGACATCTCCTAGAATGTGGCATTCCAACTTGGCTTGTCACTAATATGTCCATTGGTACATCATGACCACTCACTTCCTCTGTAGGTCTGTGTGAAAAATCACTAGAAAAATGTATTTTCTGTAAATCCAGAGATAATTCTGCTGGAAGCTATACAATTCATTGTATATTCCAGCTGTATTTCTGTCATTCCAGTTCATTTAGAGTCTGGACTTTATGTGCAATGCATTTGTTCTGTTTAATTGTTTCCTGAATGCTATCGAAATAATTTGGAAACAAGTGCCTTGTCCTTGGGAAAGAGCATAATTGAAGATGCATTCAGAGCAGGCTTGGAATGAGTGTTAGTAGACTATATATTCAGTTTTCATGTGTGGGAGTCTTTATCAATTGATTTAACAAAAATGATTCAAACTTCATATATATCTTAAATAACAGCATCTCTGAATTCAGTATTATTTATCAAAAAATATAAAATTGAGCTACTGTCCATATTTACCCCCCCAATCCAGTGTTCAAGTGTTTATATAAGGCATGTCACACCTGTGGCCTTCTGGCTGCATGGCCCTAGGAGAGCTGTGGCCCAAGATGTTTGTAGATAATGTCATGGTGTAAAATCGGAGTTGTAATTCCTCATTTCCATGGTCAGAACTATTCCCCCCGCACTCATGAAGTGGCGTCGATTAAAAGCAAAGTTGCATCAAATGGAGAGAAATTCACCCACATTCACACTGTACTTCGGACTGTAGAAGAGTGACATGAAAGTAAGCACTCTGTTTCCAAGCCACATCCTACACACTTATTATATTAGAACTATAAGAGTGCTTTTCATTTAAAAGGGGTTGCTTAGTTATAATGTTCCTAAAGTACATTGTAATGGAACAGTAAGTAATTTCCTTTGATTTTCATACAGTGGAAATTTCCTAAATGTATATTTTCAGAACATTTATTCCTTGTCTCCTTCAATTTCAATAAAGCGACCTCTGTGTGTTTGGTATTTTCCAGCAAAGAAAGCTACAACCAGGCTATCAGCTTTCTTTCAAACATCCTTCCTGCTTTATATGTTCACAATCCCATCCTTTTCTGGAAATCCTTTAAAATGGGTATTTTCGCGTGTCACCACTCTAAATGAGGTGGACTAAAGTCTCAGGCAATACCAATTTTATTCAGGACGTCAGACAGTTTATACTCTCAGTGTTAAGAAGATCCCGTGAATAAAGTTCTCATGAGTCAAGCTGTATACAGTGACAAGGACAAGCTGCACGTGGTAAACTATGCTTTTCCTTTGAGACATAATTAAATATGAACAACGAGCAATAATGAGTATTCTGAAGTAAACTCACTCCTATCAACTACACCTGGGAGAAGCACAAAAAACATTGCAAGGTCAATTCCGTGTCTGACGAAACTGATGTCACAAGAGTCTTGTCTTGCTCTGTCAGCGCATTCTCTCCAGCACTCAGGATTCTCCTCACACGGCTCCATTCTTGGACCGTGCTCAACACTCATGCCTCCGCAATGTTATCTTTTAGTTGGAAAATTTAGCCTAAAGATTTTTCCTGTCTTCTTTCATTCCATGTCTTTTTGTGGGTTGCTAGAATAATGCACCCTTGTTGGGATCTACCGTGGCTATTTTGTTTTCTTCCAAGCCTTTATAATGTAAGTACATTACTCTAAAACTCTGTGATTCAGATCAGGTGAATACAGTTTGAAGCCTGTGGATTAGTAGCAAGTTCTCTTGCTGGACCACAAAAGGAAGTAAAATTAGTTTAATAAGTTGACTTTCAAATGGGGACGGCCTTTGTAGTGCCAGTTGCCACTAATGCACACCATCATTTATGGGAGCCAGGGCTTCAGATGCAGGGTATGAAGTAGACTCACTGCTGTTTGACTTTGTAATTCCTTTACGACATCTGATGACGACCATATTTTCACCCATGAACTTTGTGTTTTCTCACGAGAAATAGTCATTTGGACTGTTTTCTTATTATTTCCGAGGAAGCTATATGTTTATTTGTTGAATTTTGATTTTTTTTATATTTCAGCTCTTAATCATTTATCTGGCATACATATATCTGAATATATATGTGGAACCCCCCCACACACATCTTCTTTGAGAGTTTTATGTGAGTATTTGATTATAATCACACCCTTTACCCAATGCTTATTAGAATCATGCTCTTCCAAAATCTGAGTTGTCTTTACATGTTCTTTGTTATCTTTTTGACTAAAGTAGACATTTTTAATTTTGCTGAGTGTAACATCAGCTTTACTTTGCTGAAGACCTGAAATCAGAAACTTTCTTATGCTGTTAAACAAGATACTATTCTGAGAGATACAAGATAGAGTCTCTAAAATAGTGACAAAATTTAATATCTCTGTAACAGAACAAATAACAAATAATAAAAATGATTAATATTCTAATATAGCTTAGGCTATTTTCAACTTGAGAACAGATCACTGAATTTTATGAACAGACACTCCTTGCAATGAATACTTAATGATATTTATTAAATAACCTTGAATCTGCTCCATATTTGTTTTTCAATGAAAATATTACTTCTAAGAAAGAGACATTTAAAGTATTTTTATACAGCTGTGTTTTCATGTACTAGCTTTGCTTCAGTTTTCCTCTTGCAATTTCTGCTTCTGGTTGCTTGCATGATCGTGTTTATTCCAAGGACTGATGAATACACGTTTTTCCTCAAATACATTGACACACTTAACTACTGATGTAGTCAATGTAAAGGAAGTTTATTTGGAAGAAATCACAAGATGTCTTTTGTTGTCAGGAATAATGTGAGATGTATTTACCTTGAAGGAGCTTCCTTTTTTCCCTCATTTGTTTCCCTGGACATGGGTTCTCTTTTATTCTTCTGGTCTCTTCAGTCCTGTCCCCTCATAGACACTTGCTGCATTCAGCATACTGGGTTTTGCTAATGCTGTGTCATGCTTGAGACATTTCTAAGAAAATGTGTTTCTATTATGTGGAACAGAGGCTCTAAACATAAAGTACAGGAAGGCAGTGGTTCTCCTTGCTTGTCCCCAGATTACCTGTTTAGCTCTTAAAATTGAAATAGCTAGACCCGAGCTGGTCTTTGCCATTGTTTAATATAAAGGGAAAGATCAGTTCTCCTCTGCGTTATTCCACATGTTGTTGAACACTGGTTACCACACTGCTGTTAACATACATCTTTCACTTCAGCCTTGGCAGTCTTTTAGGAACAAAGAACACTTTTAGAGAGGAGATATTCTTGTGTCTCTCCTTTGAATTTCAAGTTCTAAAGAAAAGTATAAAATATATAAAAAAAACTTAATTTTTTCTCTTTCTGATTTCAAACATTTATAAAGATAGTTGTTATTATTATTCTGAAGAGTTAATGTTATGTTATAATGCTCAGCTAATGTCTAGGCAAGTCTATACCATAATTCAGATATGAAACTTTAATGTAAAGATACAGGTACATTTAAAAATCCATACATAATTTTTTCATTTTCACTTTTAATTCGTCCATTCTGGTGAGGAGGTTAGAAAGTTTAAAACAATATAAAAATTAGGAGAACTAATCATCATGGTAACATACTAGATAAAAGTACTTGCCTACAAGTGTCATGACCGGGTAGAATCCCGGGATCTAAATGGTGGAGAGAAAGCCAACTGTTCTAAGTTGTTCTCTAGTCGCTATAAGTTGACTTGTATACATGCATGTACATTTGCACACACAAATAAACAGACAAACAAAGAATTAAATAAATGCAATCTAAAATTTCAACACTGTTACTGTGTAGAAATTGCCAGAAAGAAATACTAGAGGAAAACACTAAATTTACCCTGTTGACACAAATTTGTTTGTGCTAATATGAATAGAAACAAAGCCACTTCATGTTTTACCTGTGGATGTATAACTTAGCCCTAACTGCAGCAGACACAATATGTGCCAGAGTTTACATGTAGATTTAACGTGGTTATTTCATCTATTAGTGTTAATGCCAGTAAGGAATTTCCACTTAAGCTCTTGTTTTCAAGAATAGTGTTTAATTGAATCCCAGAATTCATTTACAGTAGAGCTCTGAGTGGGATAGGCATTTCTTTGCCAGAGATGTAGTTGGATGTGGATGTAGGAGCAATTTAATGCTGTTATAAACCTTTTCCCAGACTTCTCCTTCATACTGTTAGAAATGGACTAATCTTGTTGAGCTGATGTGGAGGTCATTAAAGAAAGTGCTTGTAAAGATACTTAGCATACTCAAGATGTGCTCAGTGAACATTGCTTTTGGCATTCTTTGGACTTAGGAGACAACAATTTGCTTGCTGTTCAATATGACTCCGGGTTAGGTTGCTCAGTAAGCGAGACAGTGTTACACTGCAATCCTGTTCTCCCATCCGGTGATGTCCACTCTTGCTAGGTACTTACCTAACATTATATAAAAACTTCTATGATTTAAATATGGCCGTTAAGTCACATGGTTATATTATGGTATGCTACTACATAAGGAAGTCTTGCGTCATATATCTTGTTGTATAGATGTGAGGTTGAGGTGAAATCTATTGTTTATCTTTGTCAGTCACAATATCCATTACACAATGTATTTATATTCAGTACTGAACCTGAAGCTAGGGCATGGTTGATATTCAGTATTCACTTTTAAACCCTAGGAGTTGATTATATTTAATCTGCTTCTTTTTGGGGAAAGAATATTTCCCAAAGTATCTTGTTTAACTCTGCAAATTTTGATAGTGCAATGTGTAAACTTGATCTTTCACAATTGTCCTGGGGTTTCCACCTCCTCAAAACTCCTCAGTTGTTCATTGGGGTGACCACACTCTTATGTGTCCATTCAGAATTTGGGTCTTTCTCCGGTGCACTTTTTTTGTTAAAATTCACAAGTATGCTTTGTTGGACTGGGAGGTTTTTGTGGTGCTAGGTGAAAGGCCCATTAGATACCAATCCAAAGGTACATGGAATTCCAAGTTCTAGTTTCCAATACACAATTTCAGTGTTTCTCCTCTTTTCCTTAGCATTACATTCTAATCTGGTAATTCAAAGATGTTATCATTTACATTATAATGTTCTAAAGAATATAGTAGTGTCACAGAAATATTTGTGCAAATGCTAACCATTACATTCTCCTTTGGTTGCCCACTAGTGTTGTGAGTACACCTGAAATTATATATTGCACCTAACCTCCGCCATAATGTATGAGTTAACAGTATAAGCCTTATGAAGGCAAAGATTTCTTCTTGTCTTATTCAAACCACAATGCAGTCATTCGATTAATGACTATTGGATGGATGCATTTTGAGTGGCAGGCATCTTATTTCCCATTGTTTCCTCTAACATCAGTTCATTTTGACGCCTAAGAATATCAATAGGAGGAAATTTTGACAATAGAAATTAAACTTTTCTGCATTTTTATTTTCATCAGTGTTTTAATTCTTGGAAGTGTGATAGATACTATGGATCTGATGATAATAGAAATATAAAGTCAAGTTATATTGTTTGCAGTTTAGATAGTAAAAGATATGTAGTTTGATTTCAAATTTCATCATTAAATTATTTATCATATTTAAAATAGTTTATTATCTTCTTTACCTAAAACCTATGTGTAGCTATAAATTCTTTCGGTGGGAAACTTTCAGATTTTAAGCACCTGACATTCTTCTTTGACTTCTGTTACCTGCTCAGTCATATTTGTATACTCCACACAGATATCCATTTGCGCTCTCTCTCTCTCTCTCTCTCTCTCTCTCTCTCTCACACACACACACACACACACACAAACATATGCAAATTCTCATAGTCTACCTTGACAGAATCTTGGATTATTTTAATTAAGCTATTTTAATATAGTGTATATTAAAGTTGGAATTCCAGAGACTAATGAAATTACATACATATGCATATTAAGTGCTCATTTGGTTTTCTTATTTTAAATATTAATTTTCTGCTTCCTGAAATCTAATTAGCTTTCAAGACTATTTGCATAACAAAAGGAAAATGTGAGATCTGTTTTAGTATGTCTTTTTTATTTTTTGTTTTTATTTTGGATTTTAATTAGTCTACTACGTAATGTTTCCTCATGACCTTTCACACAATTTATTTTGTTTAATGTTCCCCATCCCTTTTCATTTTCCAGTTCATTTTCATCACTTAAACTTTCCCTCTCTATTTTCTCTGGGATTTTCTTTCAATGTCAGCGTCACAGAGGTTCCCTTGGCCTCTTTGTCCCTTCATGGGTCCCTTCCAAGTTTCTCAGTAGCTATATATATACTCTCACTCTTATGTGAATATGCACATGAAAATTATATGATAAAATTTGCATGTGAAAGATAATGTGGTCTCTTCCTCTCGCTTGAGTTGCCACACTTAATATATTTTCCAGTTCAATCCATTTTGAAATTCATCTTATTTTGCTCTGATTAAAAATTAAACAATTTAATAAAATATGGAAGGACAAGTTTGTATGGATGTTTATGCTAAAGTGTTAACATAATTTTGGCATACACTACTCTTTTGTATAAATGTCTTTATTTTAGAATTCACATGAAATAGCTGAATTTGACCAAGCTAGTTCCTCTGAATGTGGGTGACAGTTCTGTGGCTTGGGCAGTCTGTGCAGCCAGTGGCAGCAGGACAAGGATTTATCCCTAGCGGGAGAACTGGCTCTTTGGAGCCCATTCCCTATGTTGGAATACCCTGATCAACTTCCATACAGCAGGGAGGAGCTTGGTCCAACCTCAACTTGTCATGCCAGACTTTGATGACTCTCTAGGGCCTTACCTAGATGAGTTAATGGGGAGGGGGAAAGTGGGAGGGAGAAGGAAGGAAGGGAGGAGGAAATGTGGTGATTTTTGAAAAATGAAAAAAAAACACTTTTAAATAAAAAATTTTTAAAAAAAGGATTTGCATGAAAGTCATACCATCATTTGCATCTTGCAATTTTAATTTACTTAATGTTTAAAAATGACTCTTTAGCCTATATTTTTAGATTTTAATTTAGTCTAAATTTTATCATGATTTGTTTGGATAATTTAAAAATAATATTTTAAATATTCCATAAAACTTATAACTTCTGTTAATATTGCTTTCAACTGTCTCAGGATTCCATTTTGTATGAGGACATGAACTATAATAGCTTTCTAGTCTATATTCAAGTTCTTGTTCAGAGGACTGGACAAGGCTATATGCAATCTGAAAACATGGTCAGCAAGTGTTTTTATCACAGTATGTCATGGCAATGTTGACTATTCCAATCACTTTATTTCTAAAGCAGGTAGATTTGAAAATATTGCCTGCTGTGGGAGCTCCTTCTGCTCCTTTAGCCAATAGCCGCTGAGATACCAGCCCACTGGGGTGTGGTCTCTTTCTCTTTAAAAAGCATCGGGCAGCCCTCTACTTGCTCTCTTGATCCAGTGACTAGACTCCTTTCCTGGTTGTCATGTAGGACGGTGTTCTGTAAGTTTTTTCCCCTCAAATAAATAACCCTTTGAATCCAAACTGGTGTGGGATTGTTTCACATTTTAATTGCCAATAGAGACTGTATAAATTATTTCAAAAAGCAGTGATATAAATTAATACATTTGATATTAACTAGCTTCTCTGACCTCAATTTCTAACCTAGAATATCAGGTAAAATTCTGTGGTGTGTTTCAATTCGTCTTACCTTCCTCGTGATATTTGAAGATATAATTTGTTCAGGTAATATATGTTACAAATAGAGAACTACCTTTGTTTTAAAATACTGATTTTCATAGTATGTGATTTCATTCCTAGATCTGTAACTGTTTACGAGAGGATATATTGGGAATATAAGACTTTTACTGGATGTGAGTCTTTAAGACCAAAAGATGAGTGACTTGCAAATGTCATCCTGATAGTCTGAAGGAGAAAAAAAACGATGGGATTGAGTGCAGTATTTCTGCGCACAAACTCAGTAGAATGAGGGCCTCTTTGGGGGTGAATATGATAGCAAAAATGAAAGTTATTTGGAAAGCCACAGTGGGGTAAGAGCAGGGGTCAGCATGGAAGTGTTTTATGCATCGTCAGTAAGAAATTACATGAGTCTTAGCAGTGAGGAGCAAGATATGGCTATCTTGCCTGCACAAACTCCCGTCTCTGCTAGAGAGAAGCATTTGCCAACTCAGACACCTCATAGATGTCGAATGGTGAGGACTGAGGGACATGGAAACAGTTGTCTTGGGCTCAGCCTCAGTCACCTGAAGACCGGAAGGTAAAAGGCTTCAGCTTGCAGGCTCTTCTTCCCACTCAGAATTGGAGTTTGCAGTAGGCAAGCAATCCAATTTATTCAGCCTAGGCTCCCTGCAGCTTGGCATTAGCAAACTTTAGCTTGACTTAGTTCTCTTCCTAAGGCAGAAAACACTACGGCATTGTCTCACTTGGGGAATTTTGAATTCTCTGTTGACATCAGTGTTTTAAATCTTGGAAGTATGATAGGTATAATGGACCTGATAATATTAGAAAGTATAAAGTCAAATTATTATATCATTTGCAGTTTAGATAGTAAAAATATGTAATTTGGGTAAAATAGATGGGAAGATACATAGATTTTACTTAAAGACACTGTACTAACATTTCTTTCTTTCATTAAGATATTTGTTCTTGTAATGTATCCTGATTATGCTTTCCACTCCTACTCTTCCCAATGTCCCCTATCACTCATATCTGCTCCACTTCTGTCTCTCAGAAAACAGACTTCTAGGGGATAATAATAAAATATAATAAGATCAGACAAACACATCGGAATAGGACAAAACAACAAAGAGAAGGAAAGTCTATAAAGTGGTACAAGAAACAGGTTCATTCCTTCTCACACTCAGGAATCCCCCCAAAACATGAAGCCAGAGCCATACTATATACTTAAATGACATGTAGGGCTTTTTTAAAAAGCAGAGGGAAAATTAACAAATAAATGAAGATAAATTTTAAAAAAGAGAGAGAGAAAAAGAAAAAGCCCAAACATGATACTATGAGACCACAGACCTCCAAAGATGCTGTCGAATTCCTTTTGTGTTGTCTTTCTACTGCTGGACATACACCCTACTCGTAAGAGTAGTTTTGATTTCTTTGTTTGTTTCTCCAGTAAGACACCATTGGAGAAAACTATTTTTTTAATTGGAAGTGTTTGAAGGTATGTAGTTGGACTTTTCTTTGGGCTACCAGCTAGAAAATAATGACACAGAGACATATTATTAATTACAAAAGCTTGGCCTTAGCTTTGGCGTGTCCCACTACCTCCTATAATTTAAATTTTCCCTTGTATTTTAATCTACATTCTGTCATTTGGCTTATTACCACATATCTCTGTACTGCACATGCTGCTTCCTCCAAGTCTGATAGGTGACTGTCCTTCCTCTCTGTGTCTTCTATGTCCCTGGAAGCCCTGCCTAACCTCTCCTAGCTACTGACCATTCAGCTTTTTATTCTATTAATCACAGCAATACATTTTCACACACTGTACAAATATCCCACAACAAAGGTAGCTTCTGGGTTACGGATGGGAACCTGTGTCCACTTCTCCTTTCAGATCATCTAGTACCCCATCTGACACAGAACTACTCAGGCCCTGTGCGTGCTCCCTCAGGCTATGAGTTCATATGTACACGGTCTTATTATATTTAGACTGCACTGCGTTCTTGATATACTCCATCCTCTTTTTCTGTCTCTTCTTTCCCATAGTGTTCTGAGCTCTGAGAGGAAGGATTTGATAAAGCCACCCGTTTTAGGACTGAGTGTTCAGAGATCTCTCAACCTGTGCATAGCATCTGACTGTGGGTTTCTATATATTTGTTCCCGTTTGCTGCAGGAGGAAGCTTCTCTGATGATGATTGAGCATTGGAGTACTCTGAATATAGTAGAATGCCAGCAGGAGTCATTTTATTGCCAAGCTCTGTTTGTTTGTTTTTGAGCAGTAGGATATGGTTTTGTCCCAGTTCCCCAGACTATCTAATGTCAGGTTCTTTAACATCTCGGTAGCATCAGATATGGGTTCATTTCTCATGGAGTTGAACAGATATTTGTTGCTTGCTCCCAAAAGCTTTGTCCACGATTGCACTAGTGGTTTCCAGAGAGTCCATCATTGTTGATCAGCCTTCGCATCGGGGCTGGGGTGTATGCTCCTTTGGTAGCACGTACTTTTTCATATCTGTAACAGTAGTTCGCAGGAGTGAAGGCTCTAGGTAGACACCAGCTTGACTTCTCTATGTTAAGCGAGTTGTGTAGATATTGTCTTCAGCAGTGTGTCCTTGCCTTCAGTTTGTGGAGAGTGACAGCCCGGGTTGTTTAGGGGCTCGCATGGAACACCTTTGAACAACAATACAATTCGATATGATCCATTTCTGGTACTGAAAGCTTCATATGGAGACAAAGGATGCCTAGTTGGGTCTCTGTATCCGACATTTGGTAATTTCATTTAGATTGTGTTCATACATTTTAGGAAGCTTCTATTCTATTAGGTTCCCAGAATACCTCTCAAATGGCCCTTAATAGTAGCTCTCTCTGCCCACAGTCCTTCCTTTATCATCTTCTTCCCTTCCCTTCCCACTAGACCCTCCTATTCCATCCCCCATCCATCTACTCTATCCCACTTTCCTAGGAGATCTACTCACCTCAGTCCCTCAATTTATATCTGTTCCTTGTAAATGTATGGATTGTAGTTTGTTTAACATTGATTTAACAGCTAATGACCACATATAAGCAAATACATATCGTATTTGTCTTTCCGTGTCTGTGTTACCTCACTCTGGATGATTTTTTTTCTTGTTCTATCTGTGTATTGTATGACTTCATTTTTAAATGACTGAGTACTATTCCACTGTGTAAATGTAGCACATTTATTATCTATTCATATGTTGGGGGACATCTAGGTGGTTTCCAATTCCTGGTTACTATGATTAGAACAGCAATGAATATGACTGAACAAGTCTCTCTGTGGTAGAATGACGTATCCTTTGGGTATATGGCCAAGAGTGATATAGATGGGTCTTGTGGTAATCTTTACCCTTCTTCCTGAGGAATCAGCACATTGATTTCCATAGTGGATATACAAGTTTTCACTCTTCACTAGTGATGGATGAGTTTCCCTTAATCCACATTCTCACTATCATGAGATATTGTTTGTTTTGTTTATCTTAGTCATTCTGATGAGAGTAAGATGGAGTCTCAAAGGAGTTTTAAGTTTCATTTCTCTGATGGGTAAGAATGTCGAGTATCTTGAAGTGCTTCTCAGCCATTTGAGTATCATCTTTTGAGAACTTTTTGTTTAGATATGTACCCCATTTTTAAAATTGTATTTGTTTTTTTTTTTTGATATCCTGTTTTGCAAGTTGTTTGCATATTTTCGATGGTATCCCTCTATCTTTCTCCATTCTGGAGGCTGAAGCTTTCTCTGAATGATGATGTCCTTTGCTGTGCAGAAGCTTCTCAGTTTCATAGGGCCCCATTTATGGTTGATCTTAGTCCCTATGCTATTGGTATTCAGTTCAGAAAGCCTTCTCCTGTGTCAAGGAGTTCAAAGCTGTACCCCGCATTCTCTATCATGTTCAGGATATCTGGTTTGATGGTGGGATCTTTGATCCATTTGAAGTTGAGTATCATGTAATGTGATAACTTTTAAGGAACATAACAAAATGATTATTAAAACTTGCAACTTCTTAAGCGTTTTTTTTTCTCTTCTTTAAAAGTATCTCAAAATGAAATGACTGTCAGCTGGAGGAGGCACATGCCAGTAAATACTGCCAGCTTGAGATGGTTCTTAGCCCAAGACTTTTTTTAGAATTGTTATAAGCCAATCTTGATAAATCCTAGTTACTTTAAGAGTTTTTCTCTGAAGTGAGTTTAGTCGTCATCTTGATCTGGCAATTTTCTAAAAACATACAACACAACTTATTTGGTAGTTATGGTTAAGTAACTCATCCTTTCAAATAATCTTACTGTCACTTGTATATACTATGGAAAGCATAATTATTATTATATCATTTAAATATGCAAATAATTGGCACTTAGGTTTTCAGGATCTGTGTCTGTCTATCTGTCTGTCTGTCTTGTCTATCTATCTGTCTATCTATCTATCTATCTATCTATCTATCTATCTATCTATCTATCATCTATCTATCTATCTGTCTTGTCTGTCTATCTATCTATGTATCTATCTATGTATCTATGTATCTATCTATCTGTCTTGTCTATCATCTATCTATCTATCTATCTATCTATCTATCTATCTATCTATCTATCTATCTATCTATCTATCTATCTTGTCTATCTGTCTGTCTATCTATCTATCTATCTATCTATCATCTATCTATCTGTCTTATTTATCTATCTATCATCTATCTATCTATCTATCTATCTATCTATCTATCTATCTATCTGTAGTCTTTGTTGTAGAAATTTTGCATTGATAATATATGAATATCTTGTTTTGAAAGCAACAAATTATCCAATGACATTAGAATATAAAGAGGAGTCTTAAATATTGTTAGTAACTCTGGGTTAATTACAGTATTAGTGTTAGCCAAAACAGTATGAAAGAGATTTACCTAGGGAGTCATCATGGCCACCCAGGGATGGAGGATGTTTTAAGGAATCACTTGATCAAGATGCATAGTTTGAAACATGCTTGAAAGTAGACATTAATGAAAACAGTATTTGGAACCTATCCTTTGAAGTAATATTGACTGGGGAAAACTTCATTGCCCCAAAGTGTTCCTGGCATGCAAAAATACTAACTTACAATGTATTGAACAAATTGTAAGTTTTAAAACAACAAAGAAATCTAAGACCCTGTGAATTTTAGGTGAAATTGGTTTGCATACAAAATATAGAGTTGCTTTTATTTTTTTGTAATGGTGATTTCCAAGTTCAAGCATTCATTTGTGATAAGCAAAACAGCTTCTTCACATGACAGGTAATGGAGTCAAAGTTGCTTTGCTCGTTTTGGTTTAATAATGCAACAGCAACATGCTTAAGCTGGAAATTTCATGGTTTGTTTCACTGTGTATGATGGGAACTTTATTATGTGGACAGAAACTTTACCAGTGAGTTTGTGGTAATAAAACTAGATTATTTAGTTTTTCTTTTGTATGTTCAGTCTTTACTTTGTCCTATTCTACTTTATTTTTTAATTGTGTGTGTGTGTGTGTGTGTGTGTGTGTGTGTGTGTGTGTGTGTGTTAGTACTCATGAATGCAAGTGTCCGCAGAATCCATGAGAGGGCCAGATTCCCTGGTGCTGGAGTTGCTGGCTATTAAGATCCACCTGACATACTCAGAACCACAAATTGGGTGCTGTGCAAGAGCAGCAAATAAGTGTTCTTAACTTCAGGGCCAACTCCTAAGCTCCACTTTGGCTTTTCTAATGCCAATGCAACAATTCTAAATCATGTATTTTTTTTTTATTGTAGTTTGTCAAGGGTTGAGAATTTCAATCTATATATCAAATTTTAATTTTTGAAGGTTTATTCATTTATTCAGCACGTGTGCTTGTGATTACGTGCCTGCCACATCATGCCTGTGGTGGTCAGAGGACAACTTGAAAGAATCTGTTCACTCCTTTTGCTATGTGTTCCGAGGACTGAGCTCAGGTTGTCAGGCTTTTTAGCAAGCTCTCTTAGGCACTGAGACATTTTGGCAGCACCATGTATGACATTTGGTTATCATTGCTATAGGATATCTGCATACATAACCTCACTTCTATTGTGCATATCTGAGTAATGCAATGTGATACTTTTATATAAACACACATATGGCACTATGACCATGCTAAGCAATTGGCACTTCTGTGACCTCCCTTAGTTGCTTATGTTTACATGTTATGTAAGAGCTTATAAAGATCTCTTTAAGATATGTGTGTATTATATGAAATCCTAGCTTCTACATCGTGTGGTACAATAGTTATTTAGTGTTTTGAATATTTTACTTATTTATTTATGGGTATGTCTCCATATGAGGAGAGGGGATTATCGGATCACCCGGAGCTAGAGTTATAGGCAGTTATAAGTTTGTCTGACATGCTTGCTGGGTATTGAACTTGGGTTCTCGTGAAGAACAAGATGTGCTTTAAACCACTGAGCCATCTCTCCAGCCTTGTTATTATTATCATTCATCTTGTTTAATGCAAATTTAGTTCATTAGATAGCCTTTCTATTTCCCTTTACTCTTGCTATCCTAATAATATCCATCCTGTTTTATATATTTACTTGCTTCTGGACTCAACATAAAGGCAAGCATTTTCTTTTCTTTCTATTTATACCTCTTCTGTTCTTATTTATACCTCTCAGTGTCATGGTCTCCAGATTCCTCCCATGTCCGTGAGGTGATATCTCCTTTTATTTGAAGACTTGTTTATCTTACTGGGATCATGTGTTCCACTGTCTTTATTGACTCATCACTGCTGGATACTTACGTCCGTTTCCATAGCTTGTTTATTGTGAACACACAGCAATGAACACAGGGGAAGAGGAATGTTAGCGGGGTGTGGACGCCACTTCCTTTGTGTGAATATATACAGCTGGGGGATTATTGTCACATTCTGGCTCTACTTTTCACGGTTTTGCAGAACTTCCACTCTCTTTTCTGCAGTACACACGAACAGGTATACATACACACACACACACATGAAATGTAAAATGAAAAAGTAAAATGCAAAATTATACAAGGATTTTCACCTTAGAATATATGCAGTTGCATTGCTTCAGTACATATAATTGTCAATACATGATTGATAAGTCCATGAGAGGAAAGAAGAATAAAAATTAATTTGGTAGAGAATATGCTAAACTGATTACCTCACATTGGGAGATTAAGGGACAATCAGGATGACTGTCAGTTTTGCATGTCATATGTTTGTTGGAGTAGTCTCTGGAGCCCCAACACTCATAGATACCTTGTCCACGTCATTTAAACATGCTAGCTTAAGTATATAACTGAGCAACTGATACATTTTTTTAACCAAAACAATGGTGATGGAATATTGTAAACTTCAAATGAAGAGCAAATGAGAAGTATTACTTTAGAAGTCCAACCTATATAAGTATGATATCAATAGAAATGCTAACGTTGGTTGGGTTAGCACAAAAGGCCTCAGCACTAGACAAACAGCAAGAGGCAACTAAGGAATGCTGATGGGGTAGAAATCATCTTCCCAAAGGAAGAGCAAACCATATCATTATCTGTTATGACATGAGCCCTGGAAACAAACATACAAGTAATATTATACAGATCAAACAGATTGCATTTATGTATTCAGGAGTAAACACACACTCATACACACAAAACAGAAATTAAATTAAAAGTGACATTCAATTTGAAAGGGGGAAGGGAGATACAAAGGGCTTGGAGAGAGGAATAAGAAAGGGGTATAATAGAATATTATCTAAAAATTCAAAAAGATTTAAAGGAGACAGTGTGATAATTAAACTAAATGATCTCTTATTAAAATGTTCTATTCCCATAAAATAATAAAATTGTGTTTATATAGAGTTAATAACCAAAAGTATCTTGGTTCAAACATACTCTGAATGCAGTGATGGGTTCAGATCTGCTGCTGTGAAAACCTATGGCCAGAGAAGCCACAGGGAAAGAGGAGACTCTATTGATGTTGCTGTCAGATGGACTTCTAAATAGTTATGTTCTTCTTCATGGGTTTGTGCTGTGTTCTACTCTGTCAGAGAAGACTGCTATCACAGTACGTAGTAGTTAATGCACAGATGCATTACTGGTTAGAGGGCTGAGATTGACTGACTGACTGCTCAGCTCTCAATGGAACATGTATATCAATATTTTCTTCCACCCATGGGACTCTGGAACCTCCCAGTGGTAGGATAGAAAGAATGTAATAGTATAAGAGGATAGAGCATGGGGAGGGGTTCTGTGAAAGGCAGATCTCTGAACTTGATTATGGCTGCGGTACACATGAGCTCACAGACGCTGCGGTTACCTAAGACCTATACAAGGTTAATTTACTCAAAAATTTCAGTATGGAGGGGAGCATGGCTCCCAAGGTCCATCCCCTGTATGACAGCTGTTGGCAGCTGATTCCTGGTAGGAGAGGGAGACTGCACCTTTCCCTTAGAAATGTGGCCACCAGTTGGCTCTCTATGACCAAGTGCTATAATGAGCTTATGGGCAGTACTAATTGAACTCAATTGTTTTAATAAAGATAAATAAATTGATATTGAATGAAGACAGGTGTAGGGAGGGAGAGAGCAAGGGAGAGATGTGGGATTTCTAGGGAGAGTTGGAAATGAAAACTGAGGTGTAGATATGATCATTTTGCATTGCATACCTGTGTGAAATGTTAAGAGAATAATAAAAAAGAATAAACTCAATGGGATTATACAAGGTATTGAAACATTTTACATCAAGGACTAGGTCTAGAAGTTTCAACGCACACACACATGCAGGCACACACACAAAGGCGCAAGGTCTCTCTGTTTCTTTTTCTTACATATGCTCTTCCCATCTCTCTGTATCTTCTCTCTCTCACACACACACATGAGCGCGCAAACTTAGAAGTGATGTATATATGTAATGTCTTCTGTAGGCGTGACAACATTAGGCTACATATAAAGAAGTAAGTATGTATCCAACCCATTGGTGTGTAGGTGATGAAAAAAAAAGGTGCCTTGTCAGTCTTAGAATTAAGGAAGATTTCATGGAGGCAAGTTCAAAGCACTTTTTGTCATGGAATATTAAATATGATAGTTTTCAGTAACTTTTGGAGCTAGGGAATTTAAGTGTTGATATATGGCCTATGCAAATCAATAAAGTACAGGTATTCATATGTCATCATTTAGAGTGTGGTCTTTGATTGCCAGATAGGTTTTTTTTTGTTTACCTTTCTTAATGACAAACCTTGAGTGGTAGATCTTAGATAGACTAAGATTTAATAATCAAGAGAAAATACATAGAAATTGAAGTGTCAATATAGACTCCTGCTTTTAGGAAGCTTAAATGACAGAATTACAAGTAATGAGCAATGGGAACAAAAGATCTGACTACAGCAATGACAAGAGCTCAGGAAAATGAATGGCAAAGAAGAGTAAGATATGGGGCAGAGAGATTTTGAATAAGTGAAAGGACAGTGGAGGAAACAGACAGCATACAGCCTGAATGAGAATCTCAGGCAAGAGGGGTGGGTGAAACAATGCTTAGGAAGACAAAATTTAAAGCCGGGACCAGGAAAGGGAACTGATTTATAAAGAGGATGTTAGCAGTTGGTTTACATTAGTTAGGAATGACAGCAGGCCATGGAAATGAAGCAGCTACGCAGCAGATGGAAATCCCGATGAGGAGTTCTGGATGGAATGCTTTCAACGTCATTTAAGTAGAAACAATATTCCAGATTTTAGAGGTGGAGAAATGAGGCAGAAGATCAAACTGGCATTAAGCGCTAGAGAAAAAAAGTCATGAGGGAGAAGCTACAGAAGAGAGTGGGTTGGTGGGGGAGCTAAAGTTGAGGGATTAGGCGACAGGAAAAGGGAGAATGAGGCCATGTTGCAGTCCATGAAGCAAGTATAGGAAGAACAGCTTATTTTAACAGACCACCCAAAGGAGGTGACCTTAACATTCCCAGTGCTATAGAAGGTCGCAGTTTGCTGGAGCTGCAAGGCCACTGGGGTGGATTGGAAAGTCATATTACTAATATACAAGGTACTTTTAAATACAAAGCATAAAGGTTCAATGAAGTATGTAAGGCTATTGAAACATGAGATATAAAAGGTGCCAGCACTTAGTAAATGTGTAAATTAATGTTTGAAAAACATGAAACTTGGAAATAGCAGATTTAAATGAATGGTTTCGGCTCCAAGGTGATTGGTGAAAAAGAGAAACCATGTTTGCCGGTGCAATCGTTATCCATATAATAAAAGTAAAGATAGTATAAGACCCTTGTTTTTCGAGGTAAATATGCTTGAGTCACTGCATTTGGGACAGTAGGAGGCTCAGTGGGTACTGTATTAGTCACTCTTTGTTGATATTATAAAATACCGTTTCCAAAGCAATTAATGGAATAAATCATTTATTTCCATTTATGGTTTCAGAAGGATAGTCCAAAATAGCAGTGCAGATGGCAATGTAGGAAGCTAAGAGATCATTATCTTCAACCACAAACACGAAATAGAGAGTGAACTGGGTATGAAATGAAACTATGAACTCTCAAAGCCAGACTCCCAGTGCTTTTTGTCCTCCACAAGGCTACTTGTTGCAAAAGTTCCATAATCTCCTGAAACAAGGCCATCCACCAGAGACTTACTGTGACTAATGTCACTATGGGTGGTCCTGCATTGAAATCTACGATTTCAAATCAATGCTTTTAATGTAGGAATTAAGTCAAAAGTGTCAATGATTATTATACTGTTACTTAGTATTTTAATAATTTATCTCTTTAATTTTTATCTCAATGTACAATTGGTAGTACTTTCTAAATTTTTGACAATAATTTATACAATAAAATATTTCTTAAACATTCCAAATTACTGAATAAATGTAAATTATCATGAAATTTCAATGAACTGTTATGAAATTAAAGGAGAAAAAGACATCTGAAAACTTTCAAAAGAAAATAGTATAGTTATGTATATTTGATACGAAGTTTTTGGTGTATAGTCAATTAAGTAAGGGAAACCCTTAAGAGTTTCTGGTGCATTTTAACTCTCAATAGTAGTGGAACTGCATTGTTGAAGGAATGGCATGTGTAAGAAAACACAATGTCTTCCTTACTACATGCAATCCTCAGGCAAAATGACCCACATACCATATAAAGGACTGCATACATCAATTATCTCATTCAAATGAGTTTTGCCTCAAATTAGCGGCATTTCCTCATCAAGCACAGGTTTTGTAAGTTAGCATCTCTGACTGGGTTCAAACCCAGTGCAGTGTGAAGCATGAGTAAGTGTTTATGTGTTGTGTTGTCTTCACTAGCCCTACCTCCACTCTGAAATCATGCCTGTGGTTCTACAGGTGGACAGAGCAGCAGGGTAGGTGCTTTTTCTTTTGTGCAAGCATCATAGCAACTCCTGGCCCTTCAAGTGGTCATACACACCAAGAGGAGTTCAACCAGAATATAGACTCATTTAGCAAGTCTATGGACATTCTGAAAACCACAAGTGTTTGTTCTAAGTCATAAAATATAGGGATTAATATGTTATTTCTCTGTGGGTCAGCTCATAGTAAGTAAAGGGCTTTAAGGTCCTTATATTTGATAAGTAAATTTAAATATCTTTTATCAAATTAAATTTTAGACATTTTATGTTACAGAAGTGTCAATCCATAAAAAAGAAAATACTTAACCAGCTTTAGTATCTGAAGATTTCCCAGTCATTATTTATTTCATCAACCTTTGATGAAAACACTTGTGATGATAAGTAAATTTCACTTTAAGTTGTTGCCAAATGTATATGATTTAATAAAAACCTGCTCACTATGCCTTGTCACACATACTTTAGAAGTTATACAACCAGTACAAGGATTAAAATGCATGTGATACCTAAAAAACTATCCTTCATATTTGTTTTTGAGCATGTTCCAAGCATCATTAGCCAGACTATGGAGGAAGAGTATTCACATGAAATATTTTTCTGTAGCCAAAATTCTAAAAAGATTGCTGTATTTGGCTCCTGCTATAAATTCCACAAGTCATAGAAGTAAGGAGCTCTCTAAGGTTTGAACACTTTCTAGTCACTCAAATTGGAGACCATGATCTGATTAGCTAATTAAAAAATCCCAGCTGAGTGTGTGGTGGCCAATAGCCATAATCCCAGCAATTAGGCTCTTCAGGCAGGAGGATTTCTATGAGTTTAAAGCAAGCCAGGGGTTCCTAGTAAGACCCTGTCTCAAAAATCTCACACACTAAAGAAACACATACATAAATGCCCAGAATAGTAGATGTGCTTTTCTTATATCTCATGCAAGTTTATGTTTTAGTTCTTAAATTCCAACTCTTAGTTGATGAATAAAGGCTGACCTACACCTTAAGTAACTTATGTCAGATTTGTAGCTTAAGTCAGATTTGTGTTCTGGAGAACAAACATTTCTAGGGGGAATGAAATATTCCCTCATTCTTTTGACACTTGTTGTGGAGATTACCTGCTAGCCAACTTTCAACCTTGCCAGAAAATCCAATCAGCTTGAGAGCTTTTTAATGTACCTAGGGCAGTCATCAGAATGTAAGATTGGGGGAGAGAGTAGGTCTTCTGACCTTCATAAGTGGTATACCATGGGAATGATAGAATTAGCTTAATTTAAGCAACATTTGATGGAAATGTTGTCCTGCTTAAAATGAGATACTCTGCTGGTGTCCACGATGTGAGGAAGGCTGTATGCTTTGAGTTTCTAATGCGAGAGAAACACAAGTGGGCCCAGCAAAGTCATTTTGTCATCAGTAATCAGCAAGAGGTTGCTGTAGACGCTTCAGTCTCCAATCTTTAATTTAACAAGAAAGCTTAAGTGTGGAGTAGTGTGGAGTATATACGACTCAGCTTTTTCCTTAGAAAGAAAGTGCAGTACTTTGCTTCCTCTGACCTTGAGTCAAAAGCTTTAGAAGTACATGAAGAATATGATTCTAAGTGGATTGGGGTGATCTGAATTGAAAAAGAGGAAAGAACTGCTTTTAACATGACCAGATGGTAATTTTTACTAGTTGGCAGTGTGCTGAAAAGCACATTTTCTGAAGGAAAGTATATATTTTAGACTGGCACAACTGAATGTGCAAAAGCATCCAAAAATAGATGAAATATTCTCTAGCTCTGAAGGAAAGTTATGGGAAACTTGTACAGAGCATGAAATGCACTATTTAAGGTAAAGACAGCAGTGATACTCATTCGAAGAATTCAAAGTGACAAGAACTTGCCTAAAGTGACATTATACCCTTTAAAACCTGATTTATCCCCACAAATCCTTTCTAGGATAAATGGAAAGCTAGGTGATACTCATTTTAATAGTTCCTCCCTTCTTCTGCTGCGTAGGGCATCGCTGGCCTTCTTAAGTCACAGTCCATACTTTTACAGCTGTAAACCAGCTGAACTTGAGCCATCCCAAATGAGTCAAGTGAAAGTCTACTGTTGCGCATTAGGAGCTTGGTCTCCTGCTCTTTTCTCATAAGCAAACTTATACTGGTGAAATGAACTGAAAACCATTGCAACCCACCAACCAAGATTCCATCTATTAAAGTTTCACCTCATTTTACGTTTTTGCTTCAATGCTAGATTTGTACTCTGAACTATCTGTCAGTTTTGTATCTATACATTTTCATGATTAAGAAAGAATTGATTTTTAATTTTAATTAAATTTGTTATTTGGCTATTTTATAATGTGTGTAGTGTGTTCTGGTTACATCAGTGGCCCACATTCTCCTTTCTTCTTCTCATCCCTGCCGAGCCTTCCTTCGGCTACAAGGTTCTTTGTCACATTCATGTCTTATTTTTTTAATGGCCCATTGAATTAAGATGACCTGTGTGACCATCAATTTGAAGCTCGCCCCTGAAGCCTGATGAGTTCACTTGTGAGTGTACTACTAAAGACAATGGCTCCCTCTCACCCAGAGTCCTCCAACAGCCACTGTTCAGCATGGAGAAACAGGACCTTATGAGTTCCTCCTCCTTCCATGACTATCTAGTGCCAGACTTAGTTTCATTCAGATCCAGTAGAGACAACCTCAGCAGTTATGGGAACATGGTTATACTGGATGTGTCATTACTGGAAGACAGTATTTTTCAGCCCTTCTCTCTATCTCTGGCACGTACATTCTTCTTCCATTGTTCTGTAACACTTGGACAAGTATTATGTATATTCTATTTATAGCTGAGCACTGAACTATCCCTAACCTTAGCTATTAGAGCAGCAGTGTGTGCACTCATTGGGTTTCACTGCACAGAATACCTTTTCTGATTAAAGTTGAGAATAACATTTGTATATGGGTATAAACATAAATATTTAGAAGGTACTTTGAGTAAATGTCAGTGTATCTAGGGTTTATAAACTCTTCCACCATGAGTTTTTGAGTAGGTTTACAGTACCAGTAATGAATTCTGTAGTGCAGACCAGAAATCTAATCAGAAACTGGTTGGTTACCTCGGCAACTATTATTCCATTATTACATCATTTGACACATCAGTTGTCTAATGGATTGATTGTCACTGTAGTTTATAGATCTTGCATTTTGTTAAGTTCATTGACACTTTTTTCTTTAGTAGCCTGCATAATACCTTTCAGAGATGTGAAGTGAGACAACAAGAAGAAAACTTCCCACTCAGTTTTGATTTCTTTGTCTTATAATGAAGGTTTGTGGTGCCTTCAACAACAGAGCCTTATAAAGTATTCCTGATGGGCAACCACAACAAATTATTATAGCCAGCATAGCTTTGGAGGTCTCTGGGCAGGGATGTCCTTGACCAACAATTCATAATAAGATAGCCCATATTTGGTGCTGGTGTATTTGTTTAATGGCCCTTGAGTTTTCAGAGAATTATTATTGGTCTTTGCAAGTTATATCTCTTCTTTTTAAAACATATTTATTTAATTGGCTTAAAAAGGAGTACGTTTCTATTTTTTTTCATGCAACCTATGTTTTGGTTAGCTGTGCCATCTTCCTCCAGTATCCTCATCCTCAACCTACATAGCCCTGCTGAAATACAGATGCAAATGTTTTTCCTACATGATTTACTAAATAACATCCTCATCAACTGTTGGTAAGTTTAAAGTTATCAAAAGTTATAAAATCAAAAACATTGAGCAGCATGTTTCACTGTTAATTTCTAACCTACCAATTGAAAATACTTAAGATTATTTTGCCAATCTGTGTTATTTAAAATGTATTATGAATTAAAATCTTATGACAACAAGCACTGAAACCATCTCCTCTGTGGTTTTCATTCCATGACCATTCCTTGGATCCTGACCATGTTAGCTTTGCATCCTTTGTGGCCTTCCTAGGTCCTTCTCCCACCCACCTCATCAAAGACCAGTTTAATGTATATTATAATTCATACTTATGAAAATTCCTAAACAATAAATAGAACTATGTCTTTTATTTGTAATTTTCGTTTGTTTCCTACTTTTCCTTCATATTGCGCATCCTTGTATATGATTGTGAGTTAAATATTTCTCCTTAGGTTGATGAAATTGGTTGCTTCATTTGTTGTTTTGCACATACAAACTCCATATCCTTTGGAACATATTCCAAATAGCATTTTCATTGATTATGCCTGATTATATGTCTCTTACATATCTCGAGCCTGAGCTTTATCACATTATCATATCTAGTAGAATTTTTAGTTTTTTTCTTTCCGTTTTCTTGTTTTTTCTTGAGGGGGAGGGTTGAAACATGGTTTCTCTGTGTAGTCTTGGTGCCCAGGAACTCACTATCTAGACCAGGTTCTGTTTCAAACCCAGGTTGCTTCTGCCTCTTGAATGCTTGGATTGAAGGCATGTGCCACCACTGCCCTCCATAGATTTTTTTATTTAATGTTTCTCTGGGACTGTGTGCCTGTAGAAATTAACATTGTTTGGAACATTTACTTTGATTTTTCCAAATATGTTATTTAAATATAGCATTACTTAAAATATAAATACTTAAGGCTTATTCACTCTTAAAAAGTTATCTTTGCCTTAGAGACCATCTGCTCAGAAACATGCTTGTTATAAAAACTATCATCATAACCTCTTTACCATTTAACCATCAGATAATAAGTATACAATAAAAATAACCGGCTACAAAGCATTTGGTTTAAAGATGTGTTAGAACCTAAATCTATGAAAACCATACTGGGTCATAATTTTCCACAGAGAAATAAAGCATATATGAGTAATGGTGATATATTTCTGTTTATGCTTATAAAAATAAGTGTATTACTTTCTGACATTAAATGTCTTGGGAAAGCACATTTAGAAAAGATCATAGAACCTAAATCAAATAAGTGCAATGAATTATAGATACTATTTTTTTCAAGATATTAATAATCCTACTTAATTTCATTAGGAGATATTGTTCATTTACAGAATATCTGGTGTTTTTAGAACTTGAACATCAAATTCTATGAAATATATGTGTACATATGATTATTTATAATATGTCTATGTATGTGAATTTATCTCTCAGCTTTGAGAACTAGTATCCAAAAGACTTAAAAAAATTTTTGTCCAGACTTTCTTTAGATTCTCAGGAATTTGTGGAATATTTGTTATTGTAGCAGTACACATGACCAGGGACTCCTGAATTCTAAGGTTACTAATTACATCAAAGATACATGGCCTTTATATGTTACATTTAATTCAGTGCACAACTTGTAGGGAGAGTTAAATGTTGTTGAAGTAAAGACCTAAAAGGATAATATTCACCTTACTAATTGAAGAAACCACATCACAACAAGTTCTAATTAAGCTCTAACTTTTAATTAAAAAACAAACAATCCAGAGGATACTTCCAATTCATGACAGAGTTTAGAAAATTTTCAGCATAGTAAGTTTATCAATTTGTTAAAGTTTGTGCCTAAAGATATAGCCTCATCTCTTTAAGCATGGTCAGTTCCTGAGATGAGAGGTCATCAAACCTATTTACATGAGGTAGACCTGAAATTGAGCGAGAAGCAAGTTTCAGACAAAATTTACTCTGGTGTTCAAGAAGGAAAACAATGAGTCTTTTAGCATAATGCTTATTTATGAAGTTATTAGATAATTTGTACATTTTCATTGATTTCAGGATTTAGTCATTTCTGGTTTAAAACCATTTTTTCTTTCAATACTGCCTTTATTTTCTGCCCATTTGCCATTATCTACATGCTATGTAATATTAAGAGACTACTGGAGATGGTTGCAAATAGGAGCTAACTGTTCTGGAAACAAAGAGCCTGGATTCAACCTTATATTTCCTATTTTCAAATTATGTGATTTAGAGCTAGCTAATTATTTTCTGATCCTCATATTCTGGATTATTTTAGAGATAAAAATGTTTCAAATAATATGTAAGAGTAAAATTGTCACAATCTTTGGCACATTAAAATGCTGAAAAATATGTTCTGTTGTTAGAACTTTGGAAATTCAATGAAAATAAGTATTGAGATCTCTGGTGGGTCTAAGATAAAATAGACATTCTCTTTTTCATAACAGGATGTTTAATAGAGAACATTTAGACTGTGTAAAAGGAGAAATTGCTATCATGCTTTGAATTAGAAACCCATTCTTAATAATTTATTTGTTATGAAGACTCATGTTTCCAGATAGATAGGAAATATGTTTGAGACTTAATTATTGGTAAATGGAAATGGCTAGATTATGTAAAATGAATACACTGCAAGAATTGTGTTTCTTCTCCACTTAAAATTGGTGTTTTAATTCACTAAAATAAAGGAAAACAGATAGATATGAAATCAATTATTGCTTACTTGGGGGCAGGCAAATCCATGAGTTGGCAAGAGAGAAAACTTAATTTCTTCATTTTATGTCTGTTGTTGGAATTTTGTAGAGAAGTCCTGGAAACTAATATATACAACTATTTTCTATACACAGAATCACAGGCAGAAGCAACTAGGACCTTCAGCTCACTAAAAAAATCACATTTAAAAATCACAGTGCTATTGATGACATGGATGTAACACTCCATCTCTTCATTATCATATCAACTCCATGGCCTCTGAGTAAACAGAAAACAGTGAACATGGTCAACAATATGGTGGAGTTCTCTACAATTATATTTTATAAAAACACAGAAAAAAAAATACCTAATGTCTTTAATTAATACATATTACATATTCAGGTAGAGCTAACTGATTTTCAGAGATATGTAGAAATTTCACGTGTCTTCGTCAGTGTTCTATTGCTTTGCAGAGACACTATGACCATGTCAACTATTATAAAGGAAAGCATTTAAGTGGGGATTGCTTACAATTCAGAGGTCCAGATCACTATCATAATGGTAGGAAGTGTGGTGATATGCAAGCAATCATGGTGTGATATGGGATGCCATCTGGATATGTGTTGCTTTTATTGGTTGATGAATAAAGATGTTTCTGCCAAAGGTTTAGCTGAGTAAAGCCAGGTGGGAAATCTGGACAGAGAGAGAGAGAGAGAGAGAGAGAGAGAGAGAGAGCAGGTGAGACAAGGAGATGCCATGTAGCACAAAAGGAGAAAATGCCAGAATATTACTGGTAACCCGCAGCCTCATGGTAATACATAGATGAATAGAAATGGGTTAATTTAAGATGTAGGAGCTAGCTAGGAATACACCTAGGCTACTAGTCAAACAGTGCTGCAATTAATATAGTTTCTGTGTGATTATTCAAGTCTGGGTAGCCGGGAAAGTGCAGTCTCAGTTTACACAATGAAGCCCATGTTTGGCAAAAATTTCCATTTAAATCCTGAGAAGCTTTAAAAAGAAGGACTCTAGACAGAAAAAAAAAAACAGAGTCAAGCACAGTTTGTGACCATCTTTCCCCCATAGGCTCTGTCTGCTGGCAAAGAGCAGAGGTGTGGTTCCTTAAAGACAGGCATCCTGACTCAACATTTCTGGCAAAAATCTGCAGGTCTTTTAAAAGGCTCTGCCACCCAACACTTAAATGGTGTTCATGAGCATTTGGCATCAGACTTCTTGGTGCTGGCAAGGACCTAGAAACTCCACAGAGTTGTGGCAAAAAATGTGGCTCACAAGGCTTGAAGTACCTTCCTAGCATGAAATACCACTGTCTTGAAGCTAAACTCTCAAAAAGCTAAGGAATGGGGTGGAGTAAGCCATCAAGCTGTAGCTCTAATCCTAGGCATATCTCTTAGCAGATTAAAGACTCATGTGGCCAGAAAAAGACAGAGATGTACAGTAAGGATAGATTCAGACAAAAAAAAACCCTCTAAATGGCTTACAGTATGTTTAAAATATACACAGACTTGGGAGAGAAAAGAAAAAGGATAGAAAAGTCCTTTAAAAAAGAGAGTAATCAGGCATGGGGACACATGTCTTTAATCCCAGCACTTGGGGACAGAGGCAGGCAGATCTCCATGAGTCTGAGGCCAGCATGGTCTACAGAGTGAGGTCCAGGACAGCCAAAGATACATAGAGAAACCCTTCCTAAAAAAATTGAAAATAAAAATAAAAGAAATAGAGTAAAATATAAAATCCATATAAAGATGGAAAATACACAGAGACTCTTGATACTGTATGTTATTGTGTTGTCTTTCAATTGTTTGACTGCTGAGGAAGAGCAACAGCTGCTAAAAGACATTTTATCATAAATGATGCTGGATTAATCCTACTTATAGATTTTGAAAATGCCTTGACTTCAAAATTTAAGTAAAAAATATTTTACTTTGGAAAAGAGGTTTGCTTTTGTTTTCACAGAAAATGAGAGGTTGTGGCTTCATTCCTGGTTAAGAAAGATAAGGTTTGATCAAGGAATGCCCCCTGAAAACTTTCCAATGAGAATGATTGGAAATCATACCAGATGATGCAACATTTCAGAGCACCTCTGTTGCAGTTTCTTCTGAGTTCTGCATCTAGAACAGCTTTAAGGCAGCTGACAGAGTACTCTAATCAGGATTTTACCATAATCCTAATTTTTCTTTGGGTCCCATAAGATTATCAGTGGCCCTAATAGGCAGGAAGTAGCCTAGAAAGCTATATCCACAATCCCCAAATTGTAACCTTCTCTCAGCAGACTATGGATGTTTGTTTAAAGTGTTGATACCAAGTTGTTGTGGATAATGGTCAGAAAATGCTAAACAAAGGAGATCAGATTCAGGGTTTGTGTTTAGAAAATAAAAAAGGGGAAATGCTATGGGAATATCTTGTATACTATAAATATTTGTCACTTGTATTAGTTTAATGCAATGCTGATTTGTCAGTAGCCAGGCAGGAAGTATGGGTGGGGTGACCAGACTAAGAAAATTCTGGGAAGAGGAAAGGCAGAGGTGCAGTCATCAGTCAGATGCAGAGGAATCAAGATGAAAGTGCCTTACTGAGAAAAGGTACCAAGCCATGAGGCTAAACATAGATACAAATTATGGGTTAAGACATATTTAATAATCAGACTGAGCTAATAAACCAAACAGTTTGTATTTAATATCAGCCTCTGTGTGTTTCTTTAGGACTGAATGGCTGCGGGACTGGGAAGGACAGAAACTTCTGTCTGCAATGGTACTGGAGAAGTAGCTGATGGTTCTACATTCAGATGGGCAGGCAGCAGGGAGAGAGAGAGACACTGGACCAGGCTTCTGGATTTGAAAACCCAAAGCCCAACCCCAGTCACACACTGCCTCCAACAAAGCCATACCTACTCCATCATTGCCAAACCTCCTAATCACTTTCGGTTAGCACTACTCCCTAGTGACTAAGTATTCAAGTCTATGAACCTATAGGGGACACTCTTATTCAAACTACCAAATGGAAAATTGATTTCCAAAAGAGGAAAGCTGAAGAATTTAATTAGCAAAAATGAAGATTAGGTCTATAATTCCATTTCCACATAAGTGTATGGTATCATGTTTTAAGTGATATCATCTCATTAAAAACTAAGATAGGAAACATTTTGGTTTTTGTTTTATTGAAATGCATGCTTTAAATTTCCTGAGATAAGGCCTCATTTTCTCATTCTTTAGCTCCAGCCAGCTCTGAATTCATGATATAGCTAATTCTGGCTTTGAATTTAAGGTGATATTCCTGTTTCAGTCTTGCTCGTGGTAATATTAAATGCATATTAAAGGAGTCCTCACGCATACCTGCATTTGCTTTGAACGCGAGTTGTGTTTCAGATGTTTAAAGCTAAAATTATCTATACCATAAGAAAAAAATCTTTGAAATAAAAAAATGTATAAACTTCACTCAATTCTAAAACTAAAGCCTGGGATCAATCAAGGTGTCCATTATGAATGAATGGATGAAGAGAATATAGTGCATCTAAATAATGGAATATTATTTAGTCATAAGATTGAAGCCAGATACAGAAAGACAAACTGCGTGTTGTCCTTCATATATGGAAGCAAAGTTTGTTTTAAAGTAGAAGATAGCAGAATAGTGGTTACTATAGAATGAAAGAGAGAGGAGGAAAGAGAAGGATGGAAAACCATTGTGAAAATGTAATTAGGTCAGAATAAACCCTAGGATTCCACGGAATAGTAGGATGAGGTGGTTGATATGAATACACCACCCATTTTATGATAAGTGAGAAGAGAGGATCTCATGGTTTCTGAGAATGAAGAAAAGACAGTGGCATGGCGATACTCGATTATTTTGATAAGTAAACACTCTGTAGCTCTTTTGATGTAACACTCAGTACTCAAAATACATTAAAAATTTGTGTTAATATTTTTTATTCCCTCCCTTTATTTTTTTATAAATGACCCTTTTTCAGTGTAGTTCTAAAATTACGGAAATTAGAGGAAATTAAAAGATATTAAAATCCATCTAAACCTCTTAAATTCACTGCTTTGTTAGTGCACTTCATATTGTTTCTAATTTCTATTCATGCTGGCTTAATGTAAACTTTGCTTTTTAACAAAGGCATGTATACATAACAATTATAGCTTCTGAATGAGGTGATTTGACTTCTTGTGGTATGGCCTGGGGAGAAAAGCTGAATTTGTTGTACTTGCACAGCCTATGCTACCCTCTTACAGGAACCACAATGTGACATGCACAAGGAGAAAAACTTTTAGGAACTGTCTTGCTACTTAAAATTTTTGAATATAAAAAAAGATGTTTTGAGAGATAATTTATGAGTTCCTTCATTTCAGGCATCATTCTAATAGGGTTAAGTATGATCATAGTTGTGAAGTCCTTCACTGCAATCAACAAAACAAAACAAAACAAAAATGGCACAGAGAAATAGACTTGTGAGAAGGTGGGGATAGGGAGCTGATGGGAGTGGAAGGAAGTGAGAGGAACCGGAAACCACTATATATGTATATGAAATCATCAAGGAACAAATTCAACAAAAATATAGCAGTTCGCAGAATGGAAAATAAACTCTAATAGCATTTTCATTCCCCAGCACATCCCTCCACTCTCCTGGGCTCTGCCAGTGACTGCTGATTTCCTTTCCTATAAGAACTTGGGCAACTCTTCCCAACCGCAATCAATAATCAAGTTCAAAGGTCCTAAGCATGTTTTCAGACTCATGGTTTCTGGATTTTACGTCTAAGATGGACTACTTCAAATCACTTCCCTCCCTTTCTGGATTGTTGGTGTAGAGAATGGCTTTTTTGTTTGTTTGTTTGTTTGTTTTTTAATTTTTTCATCTATTGCTAGATTCTTGACTAAGGGACTTAACAGCAAAAGACAGGTTATCAAGGGGAAAAAAACCCATATGTTTTAGTTTGTGTAAGTGAATCATGGCATGTGACCTTCATAAATGGAGAGCTTAAGAGGCAGGGTTACCTGTGCCCTTTTACATCATACTTGATAGGGACAAGACGTCCATGCAGGAGGATGGTGGGACAGAGTGGAGACGATCCAGTGTTTGTTCAGATGCTTCTGTACCTCTTTGGCATGCCATCCTTTCAGGTAGAAGGCATAAGTCTTCTAACATGCTTCGTGTGTAATGCATAAGTCTTCTAACATGCCTCGTGTGTAATGCATAAGTCTTCTAACATGCTTCGTGTGTAATGCATATGTCTTCTAACATGCTTCGTGTGTAATGCATATGTCTTCTAACATGCTTCGTATGTAATGCATATGTCTTCTAACATGCTTCATGTGAGAATAGGGGAAAGTGTTTAGTGCTGGCTTCATGGGAGAAAAGTGGGTAAAGCTCATATTTTTCATTTCTGCTTTTTAAAAGCTACCCAGGGTACATACTGTGATGTAGCGAGTTCTGGGATATATCATCAGTGTATGGGAGGGTAAACTTCCACATCCATTAGTTCTGAGACCCTCTAGTTGTGTATACTTAGTAAGTGTAAGATATTCAGTCGTTATCTGCCTATTAACTATACCTTTATGTCCTACCACTTGGATTCTTAATTGGAATATGCAGTATTTCTAACCGCTTAGAATGGGATGTAAATATGATTTAATTCCTGAGATTTAATACAAAGCTACCAAATTCCTAAATCATTTTAGTTTTCTGTTGTCTTCATAGTCAGCAAAAGATTTTTTGCTTCTTATTAAGATGTTATTCATAAAGGTATTCCCTTATTTGTGTTTAATACAAAGTTGGTTTTCATTTTCTGAGAACAAAGGCATTTGTGAAACATCAAGAAAGTATTATTTTCTGATCCTTACACAAAACTGAGACTAGAAAATCTGAGGCATAAAACATGTAGTCTGATTTTATAAGAATTTCTAAATTTAGATTAATACATAAAAAGCCCTTCATGTTTTATACTTAAAAAATATGCACAGTAAGAATGTTGACTTCTGAAGTCTTTGTCTTCCAGAAAAGTCCATGGGTCTTTTCCCCATAGGTTACTGTTCCAGTGGAAAATTTATCTTCAGCATTTTAACATTTAACCCTGCACTATGGTCGTTTCTCAATTAGACAAATTAGTCTATCACTGGGTATTTACAGAAAATGGGTGCACTTATTCCCTGAGAGGCTTTAGTCTCTTCATTTTTCTTTTGCCGGTCACTGATTCCTTCTCATTTACTTTCTTTACCTCTTTAACCGGTTACAGTTTTTAAATGCTCAGATGTGTATTGAATGGAACGATGCTCCAGTTGGAAACCCACTCAGACCTATGCACTTGGAAAAAACTACTCTGCAAACATATCTGTAAATGTAAATAAAGCATCAACTTGAAAGGATGTGAACCAGGGATTTGGTCCAGAGGAGACTAATGCCATATGAGATCAAAAGAGAGGTCCATCCGAGGCTGCATCATCATGAGGGCCCATGGGGAGTTTCATAAAATGTGACAGGGTCTCCAGCAAAACTTACTGACTGCTCTATAAGTGGAACACTTCTACCTGTCCGCCATCATCGTTAGCTCAGCATAAGCAGTTTTCCGTGCACTGACAAAGGGGTCACACATTCAGTATGACTTCTCTTGACATTGCTGCCAACTTTCTGTCACTGTCTCCTGGGTTCTGAATTAGCATTCAGGGTCAGCAGCTGCTTAATTTCCCCGGGGTCACTGAACACAGACTTGGCCCCACCCAGCTGAAAGCATATGGTGGAGAGTGCTAATGTTTTCATGTTATTCCTAAACACATCCACCCAGCTGATTAACTAGCTGGCCAGATGCTCACCTTGAATGTGAGTGTTTCACATAAAACTTAAAGCACTTAAAAAACCCAGTTTTAGAGAATGATTAACTTCATCCCGTCAAGAAGTTGGCATAGTGTGAGGAAGTAGCTTAGCTTCCCATTGGCAATTGTAATTCGGTAATACAGAACTGTCTAACTCCACTTGTTGGAGAAATGATCCTGGCAAACCATCTTACAGGTACAGACATCTATACTGCTGAAATTATAATCAGAAAAACTAGCAGTGTAAAAGTTCTGTGAAATATGACAACAAAGAATAGACCTGACTCCCTTGAATTTTGAAATAACTCTGTAAAAGTATGAGTTTAATACAAAATGTTGTCCCCAAATGCATCCTGTAATTTGGACATATTTAGAATA
Source organism: Ondatra zibethicus (assembly GCA_004026605.1). Lineage (NCBI taxonomy): Eukaryota > Metazoa > Chordata > Mammalia > Rodentia > Cricetidae > Ondatra > Ondatra zibethicus. The sequence continues at coordinate 11,259 of PVIU01003416.1, read as the reverse complement.
TATAATATTCCTCAGGCACCCATTATTAAGTAGAGAATGAAAAAGAGTGACATATATTTGTATATGTATGCATATATGTATGTACATAAATGTATACATATATGCACATATGAATATTTTCAGGAGGAAAAGAAAGGAGAACTTAAGTACAGGAGAGAAAAGAATTAAGACAATGATACACAGAGAGAGAGAGAGAGAGAGAGGGAGGAGAGAGAGAGAATTCAGAAAACCCCAAAAGTAATACTGTGTGGGTAACACACATTCTTCATACAAATCAGCTCTTTCCTATTGTCCCCTTTCTGCGAAGAGGGCGGGGCTAGTAAAACTCCAAGGCATGACTTAATGACGTCCGCAGTTCTGCTCTGAGCAAGCGGTTTTAGTCTGGTTGAAACCTGCTGCTTCTACTAAAAAGCAGTGTTTGTGAAGTTTTGTTAATGCCTTTGTAGTTGGTCTTTTGACAAACTTGCTTAACAAGGAATCTGAAGTTGTCAGTGTTGTATTTTATTTTATATCTAACTAGACATAGAGAAGCAGTCTTTTGGGGCTACAAATTGGGATGAGAGACAGCATTCATTCTCAGCAAATGGAAGCTTTTCTTTATAAGGAGTTATTTGTCATAACTGTAAGATCCAGTATATTTTAGAAATTATGAATATAAATTATCCCATATCTTTAGAATATAATGTGAAATTATATCAATAAGATAAAATGATGTTTAAAGCACAACTGTAATTACAATATTAAGTATACTAGAAAGGGATTTATTGGATAACATTTTATGCATCCCTGCAAAATAAAGAACTTTTAATTTATACATTTTCTTAGGCTCATTCATAACAGTTTGATGGAATAGAAAGTATGAGCATTTGACAGGGCTGTTTCCTTCAGATTAGATTTTTACTAATTCTATAAACACTCACTGAAAATTATTTGCACTCAGTTCATGTTGAGAATGCTAGACATACTTGGGTTTGGTCCCAAGGTAATAGATCTTCATATTAATATCTCCGTGTGTTGTATGCTAGATTTGAGAGGCTTTTTACTTTTCATATATGAAATAAAGAAGTAAATGGATAACAGTCCAACTTATTAAAAATCTAGGAATTATTATTTTGAGCGGTATGTAGATTCCCTAAGTTTTAAAATTCTTTCATTGGAAAAAAGTCTCCAATTTTGATTATATTAAGTAATATATAAAAGAAAGTGGTACTTAGTTGGAGTTAGTAAATTGAGTCAATAAGAATTTGTAACCTCAAAGTTTCTGTGATTTTGTGTGCTTATTACATCTAGGCCAGTTTTACATTCTTCATACTTTCTTCTTTGGATTCTTTTGCATGACTTTATAAATACATATTCAGTTTGGATGAGACCAACCCTAATTTTGGTTCTTATGTTTTTCATGATGATTTTCTGTGCTGACCATATCATAAATTGCTAAATATAAACTTCTACCTTATTGTAGAGTTACACTTTTAAAGGTTTAGCTTTGACATATAGCGAACACATATGTATTCACATAAGATTATATAAAATGTGCATATGTTAGTTTATAATAGCTATTTCAATCACATCAACCAAAATTTCAATTTCCAGTGCTGCTGCACGTATTTGAAGATGTAAATGGGCAGATACCTATAAGTAAAGTTGGGTTTATATCCTAGAAATCGCAATCCCTCATTAGTAAAGTGGATTTTCAATTAATTTTTAGGTTGCATGTAATTAGAGTCTATCTAATTTTAGCTGCCAAAAGCTGATAGTCAAGACTAAAGTTAAACATCAGCTTAAGCATGACAGCAAATCTCCTATGTTCTGATGTGAGAAGAAAGACATTTTTAGTGTAAAATTTACTACGCAGCACAAAATGGCCAGATGGTACACACAATCCATTTGCTTAAATGCTTCTAGTTCTTTCTGTGTGTTGGAAGCAACCCAGGTGACAAAGTAAAGCAACAGTTTTTAGCTAAGACATTTTCAAATTGCTTATACGCTGAGAATAAAGATGTGGAAAGTAACTTCCAACTAAAACAAGCCATTCATCATCACTAGCACAAGAACCTCACTGCCCTGTTTATAATCACAAGATATTTTGTCTTCTCAAACATAAAAATCTATTCTCTTCTGATATTTTCTGTTATTTTTAGCATGTTTATATACATAACTTTATATTTTATTTTCCTTCTTGAATGAAACTGATAGCAAATGCAAAGCTAACTCATGATAGTTGATTTTTTTCTTTTTTTGTTAATAAATATGCCATTTGTTTAGGATAAAAGCAAGAATAGCCACTATTGAGTGCCTAGAAATTAACAACACTACAAACAAGATGGAAATAAAAACATCCTCAATTTTACTATCTTGGCTGTCTACCATAGTGAGCGTGGACTCATGTAAGCCTGTGAGAAAATAGGAACAACAAAATACTTGTGCTTCTTGTTTCGGCAGCCTGCACCTGTTCCTCTTGAAGGAGCAACTTCATCCTTCCCTAAGGAATTCTGGGGAAGTGTGCTACCTGAACTCACTTAAACTTGATAGTTCATCTTGAAGTAAAATACTGATTCTGTTTAGGAGCAATTCTTGAATAGAGTTTTCCCACAGAAACTGCAGTGCTATACTTTATCTTGATACTAGGGTATTGATTCATAATACAATTATTTGGCATGTCTAGCATTAAATAAATTTTTGAAGCATGTCTGCCTTTTGGTAAAAATTCTTTACAAAATGGATTTATAAAACAGGTATATACATTTACTTTAAGATGGTACTGAATATAGACTTACACTGAGCAAATCCTTCAGATTTTTGGCACTATCTCAGTTTTCCAGTAAATCAGTATGCTGGACTATGCACACTCTGCATATAGTAGTACACATTAAGAGGGTAAATAATGGAAGTACAGTATTCAGGTGTTACTGAAGGCACTTTGAAACCAGAATGGTCTTTATGACAAGTCTGAGACACTCAGGTTCTTGAGCATTGGCTGAGCAGGACGCTATTCTTCATGTGCCCACCTTTCCTAAAACCCAGAAAAATTTACAAGTAGAAAGGGGTAGGTGAAAACCGGCAGGGGGAATGTTAAACAGTGTTTGAACCCTGTGGGGGCAGAGGAAGGCAGTTGTGAAGTGCATGTTATTGGAGCCCAGTTGAAATGCCATCAGTTAAATGAGGTTTCAGAACAAAAGAAAAGCAGCCTGTGTTTTGCATAAGCAACTGCTGCCCAGTATGTGATGTGTTGTTAAATGTGGATATGGAATTAAGGAAGGAAAACGCCTTTGTTCTGCCTTTCATCTTCCCTCTGGTCCTTAGCCAACTACAATAATTTGTTCATCTTTTGCTGGGGGGGACCCTGCGTGGCAGCAGATGTTGCTCATTTTGACAAATGTCATTTTCTTAATAATTACCGTAGAAGCAAGGTGAACAGCAGTGCCTCCCGTGAGGCGAAACCTGGTGGGTACTGGAGACCCCCAACCTGAGCACTCATGGAGAATTTTTTCCTAATAAAGTCATTTTGGTCTGTGAATTACAGAATAGATAGATCTTGGTGTACTCTTGAAACACATTTTATATTTCAAGTGTCCAGATTTTGTTGGAAAGACGTGATCATAACACTTAAAGAAAATCTTTTCTTCAAGGGAATTGTAAGTTCAGAAACATTTGGAAAAGGAGAAAGAGACTTCATAATGTAGGCAAGTATGAAATGGTATCTCAGTATCTCTGGGATCTCAGAGTGTTAGGCCAGTGCCTGTTAAGGTTGCTGAGGGTGGACAAGCTGCCCTTTGATGACTTGGATGCAATAGAAAGTTTAACATTTCTGTCATATGTATACACAGACTATACTGTTTCAACAATTTAATTTTAAATAAATTGATAAATTTTATAAAAGGAAAGCAGATTAAAACCTTATAATATTATGTAATATAAAGTTGAATATTTAAAAATTCCAACTATGATTTATGTGACAATGATTGTTCCAATGAATGAAATATAAAGCCTTGACTATTTTTCACCTTCTCTGGCTTGTTGTTAATGATTTATTCTTTTTTGTCATATGGATATGGGTGTTTGGCTTATATGTATGTCTGTTACCATAGGTCTGTAGGGATCATAGAGGCCGAAAGAAGGTGGCACATCATCTAAAACTCCAGCTCCAGGACAACTGCACCCTCTTCTGGCCTATAAGGGCACTACATGCATGTGCACAAAACCACAGGGATGTATATAAGCATGCACATTGTTTAAATAAAAAATATGTCTTTTTCAAAAAGAAGAAAAGGCTGACGTCACAAAGTCTTTTGTGAAAATTGAAAAACAAAAATAATGTTGATTGATATATACTTAAATTACTAAGAATATATTACCTTTTATCTTTCATCTTCTTGCAGAATATTTAATTTTATTTTTCTAATTTTTGAAAATATAATTTATACCTCTCTCTTCCCTTTCCTTCTTCAAACTCTCCCATATACACCTTCCCACTCTCTTCCAAACTCATGACTTCCTTTTTATTATTGTTACTGCATCTGTATGTATATATGCCTGTGCGCACATACTCTTAATACAACTGTTCACTTCATAGAATATTACTTGTATGCATGTTTTCACGACTGACTTTTTATGATTATTTCCCCTTCACTGTTTTACTTTATAAGTAAAGTAAACGTGTTTCTTTTATAAAAGTGTGTTATTCCACAAAAGCATAAGAAAACTCAAAAGTGTTTTTCAGATACTAAAAAGAATGTATATAAATTAAATTGTTATGTTTTATAAAAGTCTCACAAATCATTTTTCTTTTCATTGAACTTTTAGACATAAAAATGTCCCACATATATCTTTAAATATATACATTTGCTGCCCTAGATTTTGCTTGCATCTTTTCTTGCTCTCACTGTTATATATTTTTGTCTTGTTTATACAGAGCCTTCCACAAACCATTCACTCTCTTTGCTCAACATTTTCTTTGTGCATTTGAATCTTTAACTATTCATTTGAGGTTGTCCTCTATCTTGTCAAAATAACATAAACTATGTTGAGGTGCACACATTTGTTCTTGTATTTTCCTTTACTTTTAGGTTCTATAAAGACATGTTTGGTTTTGATTTTTTGTTTACTTACATCTTACTTTGAAAAATATTCATATAGCAAGAATGTAAGAATGTATTAGAAAAATCAGTGTAAAGAATATATAAGACAAATAACAATGCCTTATACTAAACTTCACTTTACATTCTCTGACTCCCCTACATAAACCTTTTAATGTTATAAAAGCAAAAAGATTTACCTTCCTAAGCATTATGCATGTAGTGATAGTCAGATACTTTGAAACGTGTCAACACAAAACACAGTGTAACCTTCCACAATATCATTATCAGAACTACCATTTTTCTTTTGTAAGAAACATAATTGCACCAGCTTACACAGCGAAAGGTGGCAGAGAAGATGCTAGAATCCACTATTCTACTGTCAAAACCCATGCTCTCTTTTTAAATTTTTATTGAGCTCTATATTTTTCTCTTTTCCCCTCCCTACATCTCCTCTCCCCTTCAACCCTCCCCCAAGCTCCCCATGCTCCCAATTTACTCAGGGGATCTTGTTTTGTTCTACTTCCCATGTAGATTAGATCTATGTAAGTCTCTCTTAGTGTCCTCATTGTTGTTTAAATTCTCTGGGATTGTGATTTGTGGGCTGGTTTTCTTTGCTTTATGTTTAAAAACAACTTGTGAATGAGTACATGTGATAATTGTCTTTCTGTGTCTGTGTTACCTCACTCAAAATGATGTTTTCTAGATCCACCCATTTTCTTGCAAATTTCAAGATGTCAGTTTTTTCTGCTGTGTAGTACTTCACTGTGTAAATGTACCACATTTTCCTTATCCATTCTTTGGTCGAGGGGCATTTAGGTTCTTTCCAGGTTCTGCTATGACAAACAATGCTGCTATGAACACAGCTGAGCACATGTCCTTGTGGCACGATTGAACAGCCTTTGGATATATACCCAAAAGTGGTATTACTGGGTCTTGAGGAAGGTTGTTTCCTAATTGGGAAAAGATCTTCACTAACCCCACATCAGACAGAGGTCTGATCTCCAAAATATAAAAAGAACTCAAGAAATTGGCCATCAAAAGAACAAATAATCCAATAAAAAATGGAGTACAGACCTACACAGAGAACTCTCAACAGAGGAATCTAAAATGGCTGAAAGACACAAGGAAATGTTCAACATCTTTAGTCATCAGAGAAACGCAAATCAAATCAACTCTAAGATTCCATCTTATACCTGCAAGAATGGCCAAGATCAAAAACACTGATGACATGGGGCTGGAGAGATGGCTCAGAGGTTAAGAGCATTGCCTGCTCTTCCTAAGGTCCTGAGTTCAATTCCCAGCAACCACATGGTGGCTCACAACCATCTGGGGTCTGGTGCCCTCTTCTGGCCTGCAGGCATACATACAGACAGAATATTGTATACATAATAAATAAATAAATAAATAAATATTAAAACACTGATGACAACTTATGCTGTAGAGGTTGTGGGGTAAAGGGAACACTCCTGCATTGCTGGTGGGAATGCAAGCTGATGCAGCCTCTTTGAATGTCAGTGTGGCAATTTCACAAAACCCATGTTCTTATATTACATATTCTGCTTTGCATTCCATGGTTCAAAATAATCACTGGTAGGTCATAGGTTTAAAGTAAAAGTATCTACTTTTTAACATTTTCCATTATAGTGCATATTGTGTACATATGATGTAGAAAGCACTCATACATTCTAAAAAAAACTTTAAATAAATAGTATGAATAGTTGATGTTGCAAACATTTGCTTGAATATTTAGTAAATTGTAAACTATTGTAATTGGAAATAAATACAGAAATTGCTTTTATAATATCATATATAGCCCACTTTAATGCATTCAAATTTAAAAGAAACATCACCATTTCTTCTTCCTCACAAGAAAGAATAATGTTTTTCCAATGATTTTTTGAAATTTTCCTGTATAATTTTAATGGAAGCAAATTAATCTATGTTTGTAGTTTATATTTTTTGCTGCGTTTCAGTTCTCAATTGAGTTTCTTTTGAATGTATAGGATGACTTTTAAAAGTTCCTGTCACTGATTTCTGAATTTTTAATTGCAATTCAAATTCTTAGTTCAGCATAAATCTGTGATATCCTGCTAACTAACTTGCAAAGATGACAACAATACAAAAATTAAGATAATAACATACATTCTCAAGGCAAGCTTTATTTACAGAGTATTAGACCACAGTACCAAGAAAACCGAAATTGTAGAAATAACAACATGGAAGATATATCAGTGATGGTGCTGATAGTGTATCTAATAATGTTTAAGGTTTCATGATTAAATAAAATGACTCCTTGAGCTCAATTTCTAAGAGATCATTTCATCTTTCCATTGAGGGGATTCAAAGTGCATGGCTTGATAGGACCACTTGATGGAGCTCTTTTCATTTTGCGTTCAGCAATCTCAAAGCAGGGAGGAACTTAAATTTCTGGCACATCAAGAATTACTTCTTAAAAAAAAACAATCTTAAGGAAATGATATGATATCTGATATATTATGAAGTTAATGTTTCTTTATGCATTGTGTTAAAATGGAATAAGGCCCTATTTTCTTTTAGATGAATTTTTTCTTATCTACCCTAAAAATCAATCTTGTAATAAATGTATCTTAAGTTATCCTCACAACATGTTAATGTTATTAATCTTATAAACCAAATTCTTCATTTATAGCATTTCTTATACATTTATCACTAGGATATTTCATTAACTGCCCTTCAAGGGTCTGTGGGCTTAGATCATATTAAGGAGCCAATAGTCTCCTGAAGTAGTTCCTAGCCTTTATCTTAGCATAAAAGATAGTGTGTAAACTAAGCACTAGGCTGATTCCAGAGTACAGTCAAAGAGAGGGAGGAGGGATTATATGAGAAAAGGGGTTAAGATCATGTTGGGGAACCCAACAAAGACAGCTGAGCTGAGCTAGTGAGAGTTCAAGGATCTCTGGACCGAGAGCTGGAAAGCCTGCATGGGACCAAACGAAACCATCTGAATGTGGGGGACAGTTCTGTGGCTTGTGCAGTCTATGGAGCCACTGGCAGTGGGACCAGAATTTGTCCCTAGTGCATGGACTGGCTTTTTAGAGTCCATTCCCTAAGGAGGAATACCATGCTTAGCCTTGCTACAGGGGAGGGACTTGGTCCTGCCTCAACCTGATGTCTCAGACTTTGTTGACTCTCCATGGGAAGCCTCACCCTTTCTGAGGAGTGGATGGGAGCCTGGGTGAAAAGAAGGTGGTGGGGGTGTGGGAGGATGGGTAACTTTTAAATAAAAAATAATAATAAAAAGAAAGAAGAGAGTGTGAAAAAGAGATACTGAAGATGAAGGAAAGATTTATAATAAAATCACAATGGTAAAAATCTAGAATGAAGAGAGAAAATCATATATGCATTGAAAACACTTACAGACCTGATTGTAGAAATGGCTACAGTTGGGCATCAGTGACCTTCAAACTCTGAAATTTTGTACAAGTAGAAATACCCCAACATCTCCTCTGAGGGCTGAATGTACTGATATGTACCATAGTGCATCTGTAAGGAGAGAAAGCCCACAGTGGCATGCCATGCTGTCTCAGAGCCAGGCTTTCAGTCACTGTTGTATCATGCTGCTCTATCTACAGTGTGTGGTAAAGCCTGCTCCTGTTTGTAAGAATCTGAAAAGTAAGGGTTCTTCTCTGTTTACTGTTTCTTCTAAGTATTCTTTCTCTGTTACTTCAATGGCATATACTTCATAGTAGTCAATGTTAAATCTACTTCTCAAACTATCTCCCTGTCTTCCTCCATCCATCTCTCCTCCTCCTTCTCTCTTCTCCCCCCCCCTTTCTTTTTCTCCCTCCCCCCTCTCTCTCCCTCTGCAGTTATGCACACCTATGTACTTATAGACGCCAGAATCAGACATTGGTATCCTTTCTATGTCACTTTGACTTATACTTTTAAGCTAGGGTCTTTTACTATGGGATGCTAAAAAATCCCTTTCTAGTGATCCTCTTGGCACTACCCCTCATACAGCCGGGCTTACTGGTATATGTCTTGCCACTCACAGCTTTATATTTGAGTGCTAGGTTCCAAACTTAGATCTCCACGTTGGTAGAGGCAGCACCTTTCCCTTTTCATTTGCCTCTGCAGCCTCCATTTCTTCAGACTTGAGTCTGCATGAGCCCTACTGCACCGTTATGTAAATTCTTAGGACTCTAGTCTCTTTGTCTCTTTGTTCATCTTCTACTCCTTGTTTATCTTTCAGAACTGTTATATTCATTGAGGATAACATTTTAAAAGCTATAACTATGATTAGTTTTGCTTCACCCCCTGCCCATGGTCTAACCAAAATTGGGTAACCAGTTACCTATAAAAGAAATGGAGACTTCTTTTTACTTTTCTTTCTTTCTTTCTTTCTTTCTTTCTTTCTTTCTTTTTTTTTTTTTTTTTTGGTTTTTCGAGACAGGGTTTCTCTGTGGCCTTTGCACCTGTCCTGGAACTAGCTCTTGTAGACCAGGCTGGTCTCGAACTCACAGAGATCTGCCTCCCGATTACTGGGATTAAAGGCATGCACCACCACCACCCGGCAAGAAATGAAGACTTCTGAAACCCAAGGTGGAGATTATACCGAATGTTGACAATGCTAAGCATGAACATTTTGCCCCTGACGCCATTACATTGTAGTTTTTGTGGCACTTTTTCTCTTTAGATGATGGAATTAATCCACTTGACCAATACAGGTATTGAAAAGTGCAAGGAACTAAAATATTGTTATTTTTCAGACAATTTAGAAGAAGCTGCTCTGTTTTGCTAATAAAAACATCAATTGCCTCTCCTTTTAGGACAAGTTTTGAAAATATTATTCAGGCTTTCCCTATAGATGTCTGCTCTTGGGTTTGGATGGGATGGGATTTAGTGATAGAAATATCCTTTAACAGTTTAGCAATTTTTAAAAAGTCTGTATATATTTTTTATCTTTAAGAAAGGTTAGAAGTACAAATGCACCCACTGTATAAGACAAGATTATTTCTATCTTCCTTCATTGTGCAAGACATTGATAAATGTGCTCGGGAAAAGAGACAGAAGGAAGCATCCCTGTCCACCTCCACCCTTGTGAGAGACATTCTATGGGAAAAGTTCTGTCATGTATATTGGCTTGTGAGTTATATAATTTTAGGGTAAGATAGAATAACAAATGTTTGAAATGCAAGAACCTCTCCTTCGTGGTGGGTTGTCAGAGAAGCCCTTCTTCAAAGGAGATTTCATTACTTCCTGGTGGAGACAGAGGGAACCCCAATACTGAGGGAACCTCCCAGAAGTCTCCAGGCATATCCTTAATGTTCTGAGAGGCTGGTCAAAGAGACTCCAAGGATCAGAGCATAGCAGTATGACCCTGAGAGTAATTATTTAGAGGATTAATATGTCTCTAAGTTCTAGGAGACTATTCTAGAACACCAATGTTTCATTTGGTCAACTTATTTTTCTTTATTTCTAGGGTCATAATTAACTTTATGTTGACTGTAAAGCAATTTTCACATCTTGTGCTCTCTATTTTGCATTAATGATGAAAACATCAATTAATAAGAATGTGTTCTGTACCTAGGTCCTACAAATTGGAGGATTCTTTCTTGGATAGAGGAAGGAGGATCATAAAACTCTAGAAGCTGAGGAATGAACATAACTCCTAAATAAGACACACACCTTATCAAGGCTACATGAGGGAAAGAAGGTTCTAAGAGAACTTACAAGTTGTATAGGGAACTACAGTAAGGGGTTTTTCCTGAGTCAATGCCCATGTTAAGGGTGGGTGGGCTTTTTTTTTCCATACATTGTTTTGTTTTATTTTTTCCATTCAAGAACATAATTATAGAAATAAATTTTTTTTCCTTTCTTCCCCTTCTCCCGGTCCCCTCCCACTACCCCCCCACCCCTCCTCCCTCCCCCTTCTTCCTTGAAAGAGGGCATGGTGCCCTGCCCTGTTGGAAGTCCAAGGCCCACCCCCATCCCTCCTGGCCGAGGAAGGAGTGCATTCAAAAAGACTCGGTTCTCAAAAAGATAATACATGCAGAAGAGATAGGTCCTGGTGTCATTGTTGATGGGTTCTCCATCTGCCAACTTTCGCCGCCACATTCAGAGAGTCTGGTTTGATCATATGCTCATTCAGTCCCAGTCCAGGTGGATTGGTGTGCTCCCATTAGTTCAGGCACACTGTCTC